>JAHBCN010000857.1:0-146096 GCA_019359885.1 Listronotus oregonensis | reverse complement strand
TTATTAAAATTAATATATATTATATTATTATATATATATTTTTATATATATATATATATATATATATATATATATATATATATTATATATATATATATATATATATATATATATATATATATATATATAATAATAATAATAATTTTAATAATAATAATAATACATACATACATACATACATACATCATAGTTTGCCTTTAAAAAATTTAATAAATTAATGGCCGAAAACTAAAAATTTATTATGATAAATAATTTTTTATGTCATTTTTATTTAATAATATTTTCATCTCATTTTTTATAAAATAATTTAATTTAAAAAAATTTTTTTTCCAAAAAACCTTTTTAATAATTGTTATTTTGGGGTTAGACAGCTTGTATAAAATCTAGAAAAACAGTTATTTCAAAAAAAATTTTACTTACCTTTTTTTTTTCGCTACGTGACGATTGCATAACAGTTGCCTAAGATAAAATAGATTATGTTTTAAACTGTTTAAGGCTACCGAAAATTAAAATTTACAAGTGAAATCAAAAACCATAAAAAATAATTTTTAGGCGTAACACTACAAAAAAAACACCTCAATTGAAAGGAAGGTAAAAAGAATCTCTTTATATTAAACAATTTTAAAAATTCTCAAAAAAAAGTATTTAATTGGCCTTGAGATAGACGATATTTTAAGGCCCACTATATCGAAAAAAGCAATAACTAAAGAAAAAAAAGCTCTTAAATATAATAACCCCCCTGATAATTTAATTAATTTTTTTAAAAAAAAAAAAATAATTAACAAGATTTAAATTCAAAAAATTTCCCCAAAAACGACGGAAAAAAGACAAAAAAAAAAATATCTATCCTTACCGTAACCTAAACTCTCTGAAAATATTAGAACTTTTTAAAAAAATAAAAAGACAAATATAAAAAATACGACCGCAAAAAAAGGCTTAACAAACCCCCCCGAAAAAAAATTTTTTGATTTCGAAAAAAAAAATTTTAAAAAACAAAACAAAAAAAGAGAATTTTGAAATGGTTTTATTAAAAAAAAAAAAGGGAAAAACACTAAGGCAGACACAAAAAATTTAAGTATGCATTTTCAATATCATTAATAATTAAAAAAATAAATAACAAAAACTATATAATAAGATTTAGATATAAAAAAAAAAAAAATATTTATAAAAAAAAATTTAAAAAAATATTAAAAATTTTTACTACGCCCCAAATAACCCACACAAAAATTAAATAAATTTCTGTATTATTATCTTTTGCAAAGAACTCACCCTGCTATTTTAAATATATTTTCAGTTTTTACAGTTCTTAATATTAAACAATATTTATTTTTTTGGTAAAAGGTAAGATGGTGCTAATTTATAAACTATCAAAAAAAAAAAAATATAATAATAACATATTAAAAAAAAAAAATTGAAAGAAACCATTTTTGTATATAACTGTTTTTTAAAGTTAAGGTTTGTTTCGACCACAAGTTTTTTAAAGTCAGTACAAACATAAAATGAGGTTTTTTTTAAAAAAACCCCAGTTTTAAGGTAAAATTAAATTTTAAATATTTAAAAGGTAAAATTAATCAAAAAAAAATTGCAGATTGTTTTTTTTTTTTTTTTTTATAATATATATATATATATATATATAATTTTATATATATATATATAAAATATATATATATATATATATATATATATATATAATATATATATATATATATATATATATATATATATATATATATATATATATATATATATATATATATATATATATAAACCCATTTTTAAGGTTCCCCGGGGAAACCTTTTTTTACATAAATTAAATAAAAAATTTTAATAAAATTTTTTAAATTTTATTTTTAAAAAATAAAAAAATTTTAAAAAAAATATATATATATATATATTAATAATAAATTCATCATGCATGGGAACTCGGAAAGAAAATGAAGTCGGTTAAATTATTGCAAAGTTGCGCATTTATGCCTAACAACATGCCGTTTAGAACGTTGAAAAATTTCCCAGTATTTTCCCGGGGATACAGAAAAAAAGAAATTTGCCGATTTCTTTTAATTTTTTTTGACGTTATTTAAAGAGATATGGACAAACAAAAAACATTTTTTATACCACTTTTTAAGCTCTAAAAAAGTTCAAATTTTCCACGACGTTTCTTTTTCGTTAAACCACATAATTTTATTTTTTTACGGTACTCAGTTGTTAATGGCCTTTTTTAAACATTTGTAATCCCAATTACAATGATGTATAACATTAATATTTTTCTCTTAAATAATCATATTTTCCATAGGAGACAAGTTAGAAAAGGGAAACCCACATCATTTCTTGGGGGGCGTTCCATATTTGAAATAAATATTAATTGTCATACTTTTTTTGTTTTTGGAATAAAAGGGGGGTTCAAAAAATTAAATAAAAACCAGGTCGGTATTTAAAAAAATAAATTTAATGACAAACGTCGTGCGGAAAATCTCTAAAGCTTTTTGTAGATTTTTAAAAACCATAAAAAGTGTTTTTTTTTTCCCCCTTCCCTTTAAATAACGAAAAAAAAACGAAATCGGAAAAAAAAAAAAAAAAAAAAAAAAAAAAAAAAAAAAAAAAAAAAAAAAAAAAAAAAAAAAAAATTTTTTTTTTAATTAATATAAATTTTAATTTTAATTTATTAAAAAATACACAATTTTTATAATTTAAATAATTTATTATAATTTTTAAAATATATATATATATATATATATATATATAAAATATATATATATATATTTTATAAAAATATATATATATATATATATATATATATATATATATATATATATAAAATATATATATATATATATATATATATATATATATATATATATTTTAAAAAATATATATATATATATATATATATATATATATATATATATATATATATATATATATATATATATATATATATATATATATATATATATATATATATTAATATAATATATTAAACTAACTTAAGATGTATTTTAAGGATAATTTAATATTTTGAATCTTATTTACTTTAATTTTATTTTATTTTGTTTAAAAAGTTGAGGCGGGTTCCATCATGCCTAAATTCTACTTTTAAAAGACCATTTAGGTTTTTATTATTATTGGTATTATTTTATTTCCTAAATAGTTTTCATAAAAAACAAAAAGAAATAGATACACAAATAACGTGAATTTTTTTAATGTAACAGTACAGATAACTAAAATTTGCTACACGATAGTTTTTTTTTTTATTTAGGCGAAATCTCTAATAGCTTATACCTAATATTTACGCTGGATTTAAGCTTTTTATAATTTTTTTTAATAAGGCAAAACTAAAAAGGTTTTTACCTTGGCCTTGCATGTTTTAAAAAACATTACCTAAATATAATTATTATTTAACGATCACCCTGTAGATCCTATTTTTGAAACAGCTAATTTTGTTTTTTTGGTTCTTACTTTTAGCGCCTTTAGATTAAAAAAAGATTTTTTTAAAAGATCTTTAGCATCTGTGGGTGTGTCTGTTTTTTAAATAAAAATATGCAGAAAGAAAAGAGTTAGTGTTTGGGTAAAACTTCAGATTTTTCCCGATGGGTATTAAAATTGTTAAGACATGGGCAAGGTTTTTTTTTTAAAAGGGAAAATGAAATAAAATTAAATAAAGAAAAACCCAAAATCAAACCAAAATTGATATGGAAAGCAAATAATTTATTGAGACTATATCTCAGGGGGTTTACAGATTGTATAGATCATGAGCAAAATTTCTAAATATTTTTTCATACAAAAACAGTAAAAAAATATCCCAAAAAAGCGCAATTTTAAAAAACAGTACAGATAACTAAAATTGGTCGCATTTTTTCCAAAATATTTTTAGGTTATTTTTTATCTTTGTTTTTTTAAATAATTAAAGACAGCCATCGTAAAGTAATAAGAGACGGAGATTTTGGGAGACAAGGAGAGGTATGCAATATGGGTGTTAATACACTGAATGTTTGAAAATATTACTGCAAAATATTTAAACTGCGATTAAAAAAAAACATACCGGACAGAAGTTATCAATTTTTTAAAAAAGTCAATTTCAGCGATTTTTTCCCACTTTCCTCTGCCAAAAATAAACCCAAAAAGGGTTAGCAAAAAACATTTTGTTTGCTTTTCGATTCTCTTCTGTTGGCAGTATCACGACTAAATTATAATTAAATTTAATTTTTTCTCTATTAAAGAAAAATGGCTATTTTTGACAGTTTTTTCATATAAAAACCAAAAACAAGCTGACTTCTGTACGGAGTTTTGGTTTTTGGTTCTATGCACTTTTTCTTTGGAAAGAATTTGGTTTTCTGTTCAATTTTAATTACAAAAAAAACTCTAGAAATTGTAGTTACCTTTCAATAAAAATTATAAGGTAATTATTAAGTGGAAAATGAAATATAATAAAAAAATGCCACTTTTATAAATTTTTTTTATTTTAATTATAAATTTTAAAAAATTTTTTAAAAAATTTCACAATAAATTATAAAAAAAAAAAATCAAGTTTTAAAAATTAAGTAACCTGTGTCAACTACGCTATGTAATGCTCTTACAGAAAAAAAACCCAAAATTGGTTTATTTTGTGTGACATGAAACTGATTGGAAGAAACGACAAGTTTCGAAAGAGAACAAATTTATTCTAGCGTTTACCACAAGCGTAAAAGACAAAAGCTTTTTTCTTATTTTTGACTATAAATTTTAGTTTCGGGTTTCTCCAGTTCAGTAAAGCCCTTCTTCTTAAGCGAAAAAAAAGGAAATATACGTTTTTTGGTAATAACATTTAAGTAAATGTTTTAAAAAGGAACTAGTACAGTTCTGTTTTTTTCTTTTTTGACTTCAAAATATAAAAAATTATCTGAAAAATGTCATTAAAACTGTGTTTCTTTTTGGTTTTTTTTAGAATTTTTAAAATGTTTGTCTGAAAAAACTAAAAACTAAAAAAAAATTAAAAGGAAGGTCGTCAAAAGGGGGGTTTTTGTTTGATTTAAAACAACACCAACCTTAATAATTTTTCGTTTAAAATTTTTTTAAAATTTTTTTTTTTGGGAGGGCCCTTAAAAATTTTTTCCCCTAAATTTAAAAAGGGGTGGGGTTTTTTTTTAAAAAATGTAGTTAACTTTCCAAAATTTTAAAAAAAAGGCCTTTGGGGTTTTGGGACCCTTTGGGCCCCCCTGCATATTAATTTTTTTAAAAAAAAAATTTCCGGGAAACCCGGGGTTTGTCCTTTTTTTATTTTGGGAACCTTTTTCCCAAAATTTTTAAACCCAAAATTTAACCCATCTTTTTTTGTGAAAATGCCTTTTTAAAATTCATTTTTTTTTTGGGGGGATTTGAAACCCCCCCAAATTTTTTGGAATATTTTTTTCCAAGGTTTAAAACCCCTTTTTTTTTTTTGAGAAAAAAATTTTTTTTTAAAAATTCCTTTTTTAAAATTTCCCATTTTGACGGTTTTTTTGGGTGGCCCCTTTTGGAATTTAAAAAAAAAAAATTTTCCCCAAATTACGGTTAAATAAACCAGTTACAAATTTTTGGGAGAATTTTTTTTTTTTAAAAAAAAAAAAACCCAACCGTTCCTACACTTTTTAATTTTTTTTTAAATAAACAGACAAAAAAAAAATTTTTTTGTAACAATAAAAAGCAAAATTTAAAAAGAATTTAAATTACCAAGAACATAAAATAGAGAAAGGGGTAAAAAAATGTAAATAATTTAAAAAAATAAATATAATTTATTTCCATTTTATCTAAGTATACTTCTTAGGGGTTTTAAAAAAGGGGGAAAATTTAAAAAAAAATGATCAGTTTTAAAATTTACCATGTTCTTTTTTGCATGAAAAAAAATGCAATTTGTTAATATAACAGAAAAGCAAAAACCCTTCAGTTGAGATTAGTTAACAAAGGAAAAAAAATACTTTATGGTATTTAACAAATAACAAAATTTTTTTTAATTTTAACTAGTTTTAAAAAATTTTTTTTCTTTAAAAAATTTTTTTTAAAGGGACATATAGTTAAACAAATTATGATTTTTTAAAAAAAAAAAAGTCTCTTTTTTTTGGTAAATATTGTTAAAACAATATAAAACATTAAAAAAAGGGTAATTTATTTGATAATTTTTAAAAAGGAAAAAAATATTCTATAAAAAAATTATAAGGCTTTCAATGTATGTTGCAAACGGTTCAAGAGCAAAGCATATTGCAAATACTAAAGCTATATAAAGCTTTCCGCGTATTGGCTCAAAATCTTTATAATTAAATATCGCTTTTGACTGCGTTTTATATGCCAACGCTATTTATTTGATGTTAACTTACTTTACTGGCTTTTATATTTTTGATATTTAATAATTACCTGAGTTTTAGCCAATAGCAGTGAAACCTGGATAATGTCCATTGTATTAAATTGAAAAGCTTAAACAAAACATTATTTGTTGAAAAAATGAATTAACCACCAAAAAAAAATTTGTCTTCCTTGCAAACCGGTTATTTGATTAGGATGTTTTTTTAATTGCAGATAGATTCCTCAGTAATAATAAGGAGTCAAAGATTTTTATCTGAAGTTGTTAAAAACATATAGAAAAACCCCAAAAAAAGACAAATTTCATTAACGACATCCACAACACCCTGTGAAGGGCAGGACCTCTTGTCCACTGGAATCAAAATTTAGTTTTTTTTAACATTTTATTTTTATTTATAACGGCATTATCCGTGTCTTTATTAAAGATACACTATTTTAAAGCAAGCGCCGTTAAAGAAACTTTGTCTTATTGTTGCACCCCTTATAAGGTTTAATTAAATTCTAAATAACAGTTTTGAAATAAAAATTGTAACACTAAGGAATAAAATCTATAATTCAAAAAAGATCAGGGAAAATTTAAAAAAGGGTTGTTGAAAGTCAAGTTTAAAAAGGGAAAACAGCCTGTAGGGCCGGTTTTTTTTTGGAGGTGAGTGTATATTCAATCATAAAGTGTTTTTTCCCCAAAGAGAAAAATTTTTTTTTATTAATTTAACTTACAAAAAAAAGGGGTTTTTCCCCAAAAAGTGGTATTGCTGTATCTAAAAACCCCCAATCCTATTCCTGAAACTACTTTTTTCCCAGATGCGAAAAAAAGAAACTTACTGTTTCCCCAAAAATGGTTTTTAAAAAAAAACTTTCCTGAAAAATTTCCCTTTTAACCTTTCCCGCATACAGACAGAACTACAATCCTTGAATTTAAAATTTAAAAAACATTTGTTACATTTTTTAAAAAAAAGGATTTATGTGACACACAACACACTATGGTTTTTGAAGGAAATAAATATTTATTTTTACATTTATTATTTTAAGGAAAAAGAAATCTGCATCAAGTAAATAAAAAAATTAATAGTTTTTTTTATTATGGTTTACACGGCAATGTATGTATGTACATGTTGTAGAATAATTTAATTCCAATTGACCACAGAAAAATCTATTTTTTGTCAGAGAGTATCAACTTTAATAAGTTCGAGATTAATTTTCAAAGACCGGCATTTCTAACGTGATTGAATTAAAGATTCTTTTAACATTATTAATTTACAATCATTTTATTTTTTGTTCTTATTAATCTAGATTAATAAGGGCTTTAAAAGACATTTAAAATAATTTCATTATTTTATCTTTATCCATTTATCTTTAAAGGCCCCTTGATTAAGTTTTATTTACCTAATATGTTTAGAAGAGCCTTAAAATTATCAGATTGATATTTTTTAGTGCCTAAGAGTTATTATATTTATATATTTCACTTTTACTTTATGCTTAAAATACATCTAAAGTTAGTTTGTTTAATAGAAATATATATATATATATATATATATATATATATATATATATATATATATATATATATATATATATATATATATATATATATATATATATATATATATATATATATATATATATATATATATATATATATATATATAATAATATTTTGACCTTTACAAGTTATCAGAATAAATTACCCTGTTTTAATGTTTGTATATTGCTATAACAATATTTACCAAGAAACGAGACTTGTTTTTTTTTTAATAAAATCATAATTTGTTTAACTATGATGTACCTTAAAACACTACAATGCAAAAATTTTGTTAAAACTAGTTAAAATTAAAAAAGACTTTTTTGTTTTTGTTAAATACATAAAGTAGTTTTTCCATTTGTTTTTAATCTCAACTGAAGGGTTTTGCTTTTCTGTTATATTACTACAAATTCATTTTTTAGCATCAAAATGGGCCCATGGAAATTTATAAACTGATCATTTTTAATTTACCCATTATTTAAAATCTATAAAAGTATACTTAAAATCAATGGAAATAAATTTATTTTTTAAAATTATTTACTTTTTTTCTCTTTGCTCTATTTTATGTTCTTATTAATTAATATTCTGATTTTTAAAGCAATTGTTACAAAAGATTTTATTTTGTCTGTATTAAAAACAAAGTTAAACTGTGTGGAATCGGGTCCGGGTTTAAAAAAATAAAAAATTTCTTCTAAAATTTTTAAGTAATTTATTTAACCGAAATTTTGCTTTTTTAAATTTTTACTTTTAAAAATTTCAAAATTAGGTCTTTAACGATGAAGGAAAAATTTAAAAAATAACCGTTTTTTATCTCGACCTTTAAAAGGTTACTAATGCCAAATTGGGACATTTGGGTTCCCCTCCATTCAAATTCAAATGTTATGTAATTTATAAATTTCGGCTTTTTTACACATAAAATGTTATGGTTATACTTTACTAAAAATAAAGTTTAAAAAAAGTTGATAACAAGGTTTCAGAAAGGTTTTCATTTCAAAATTTGGGTGGGATCAATTTGCCAAAGGTGTCGTAAATCAATATGTGCATAAGTACTTGGAAAACGTTGACGAAATAAAGGTAAAAGGGTTAAATTCTAAAAAACCCGGCAAGGATGAAACTTTTGTTAGCTGTCTAAAATAAAACAATATTTTAAAAACATTTTAAACTTAAAGTTTAATTTATTAAGGTTGCGTGTTGTTTTAATTCAAACAAATAACCCTAATTTTGACACCTTCCTCAATATTATTTTGATTGATTTTTAATTATTTTGCAGACAATACATTTTAAAACCTTCTAAAGGAAAATAAAAAGCAGTTTTTTTCAGATAATATTTTATATTTTGAAGACGGGAAAAAACAGAACTGACTAGTTACCTTTTCCATTCTTAAAAAAGTTTTCCTAAAAACGTATATTTCCTTATTTTCGAAGGGGGTGGGCCCGAACGGGCCCAAACTAAAATTTATAGTCAAAAATAAAAAAAACTTTTTCTTTTACGCTTGTGGTGCTGAATAATTTTTCTCTTTCGAAACTTGTCGTTTTAATCAGTTTTTTTGTTACCAAAATAAACCAATTTTGGGGTTTTTTTGTAAAAGCCTTCCCTACTAATTGCACGGTTCTCAATTTTAAAACGATTGTTTTTTAATTTTTGTGAAATTTTTAAAATTTATTAAAAGTAATTATAATTAAAAATATAAAAGATGCCCATAGAAATTGGCATGTTTTTTTTATTTCATTTTTTACTTAATTTACCTTATAATTTTTATTGTAAGCGTTGTACAATTTCACAAGTTTTTGTAGTCAAATGAACGAAAACCACCAGTTTTTTCAAAGAAAAGTGCATAGTCTCTCCGCAGAAGTCGGGTTGTTTTTGTTTTTTTGTGAAAAAACTTCAAAAATAGCCATTTTTCTTTATAAAAAATTAAATTTAATTATAATTTAGTCGTGATGCCAACGGAAAAAAGCAAAAAAAAACAACTTATTGGTGCATTTGGCGGGGAAATCGAAAAACCGCGAAATTGATTTTAAAGAATTGATAACTTCTGTCCGGTATGCTTTTTTAATCGCGGGTTTAAAAAAATTTTGCATAAATTTTAAATTCAGTGTTTCCCATATCCCATACCCCTCCTTGTCTCTCCTCTCCCTCTCTTTTCTTCGATCTGTCTTTAATTTTTTTAAAAAACCCAAGATAAAAAATAACCTACAAATATTTCTGGAAATAATGCGTAAATTTTGTTATCTGTACGGTGATTTTAAAAAATTCGCGTTATTTGGATATTTAACTGTTTTTTTATGAAAAAAATATTTAGAAAGTTTCTCATGATCTATACAATCTGTCAAACCAAATAATTTTCTCAATAAATTATTATGCTTTCCCATATCAATTTTGGTTTTATTTCTTTCTTCTTTTAATTTTTTATTTCATTTTACCTTTAAAAAAACCGTATAAATCGGTCAATATTGACATCTTGTCAACCAATTATAATCCCTCTGGAAAAATCTGAAAATTTTAAACATAACTCTTTTCTTTCTGCATATTTTAGTGTCGAACACCCCACAGAAAATTTTTTTTTGAAACACCTTTTTTAATTAAAGGCCTAAAAGCCCGGCCAGAAAAACAAAATTAGCTGTTTCAAAAATAGGATCTACAGGGATCGTTAAATTTTATTATTAGGTTGTTTTTTTTAATAGATGAAAGGCCAAGGTACAATACCTTTTTAAATTTTTTAACCTTATTAAAAATTAAAAAAATCAAAATAATTTGGTATTATATTAGAGATTTGCGCCTAAAAAAAAATAAAAAACTATCGTGTAAAATTTTATCTGTTATGTTCATTAAAAATTGACAATTTTTATTATTTTTTTTCTTTTTTTTGAAAACTTTTAAAATAAAATATTACCAAATAATAAAAACCATAAATGGTCTTTTTAAAATTAATTTAGGCATGATAAATGCCTCAACTTTTTATCAAAATAAAATTAAATTAAGTAAATAAGATTCAAAATATTAAATTATATTAAAAAAAATAGTTCAAAAGTAATTAAATAAATCTTAATTAGTAACAATAAAAAATATGGATTTTTATATATTTTAGATTAGTACATCATAAAATATTTTATAGTTTTTGTTTGTATACTTTTGTGTGAAACATATATAAATGTTTATCTCCATTTCTTATTTATGATGCTCCTTTTTCTGTTGGTTTGTAATTTTCACTACTAATTATTTTATGACATGTTTTTAGCCAACAAATTTATTAAACTATAATAAAAGAAATAATGGTACCTAAAATAAAAAATAAAGTCAATAAATTATTTGATATATATCCCAAAGAACGGCAATGAACGAACGACTTTATAAAAAAATATTGCATCATTTTTTTAAAAAAATTTATATATTATATATATATATATATATATATATATTTATATATATATATATATATATAAATATATATATATATATATATATATATATATATAATATATATATATAAATATATATATATATATATATATATATATATATATATATATATATATATATATATATAAAAAGAAACTTTACATTTTAAATAAATTAAATCGGCCTATTTTAAAGGTATATATACTCTGAATATTGGAAAATTAAAATATAATACAATCTAAATTTCCAATTTGGTTTGATAAAATAATAATTACCTTTAGGTTATTAAATTAAACGAATAGGTTAATAACAAATAATTTATTATACATAATTAATATAATTACCAAACGATTTTAATTTGACATGTAAAATAATATCCCAAGATAAAAACTTCAACATTAAAGAGATAATGATGAAATTAAATTAAATATTGATTAATAAAATATTTTTGTAAATACTAATTTAAATGATACATATTTATTTCAATTTTAGATAAATTAATTAATATTTCCTAACATTTTTTATATTAACCAAAATAATAATAATTTTTTAAATTAAGATAAATTATTCTTTATGTTTTAAGGCGTGCAGTACTTAAGTTAATAATAAATTGTTGCTACTATTTAAAAAACTGCCACTTTAACTCCTGTCTATGTACATCTGTAAAAAAGTTTCAAAAACTTCATAAAAACCTGTTACTTACATATACAGAAAAAGTTTTTAATTCATTTTTTTTTTTTTGGACAAAAAGGAAAAGAGCATTAAAAAACACTGTTTTAAATAGGTTTGGGTAAAAAAAGCCTTTAATAGCTTTTGTAAAAATATTTAAGTAAATTTAAATTAGAAGAAACAAGATCCGTTTTTATATTTTTGTAACAATTCAAAAGTTATAACGTTCATAACATCACCAGTTATGTTGTTTTTATTTTTATTAACCATTAACAAAAATCCGTTTTACAATATAATATTTTATAAACACACACGGTACATTATTCTTAAGCTTCAAGTCCAACCTAGGCCTCTTTAAAGCCTCTTTTATTAAACAATGTAAATATTAAAAGGAGGAAAGAATAAATTATTGATTTGGTGACTATTTAGTATTTTTGTACCCTTCTTTAACATATTAGAAAAATACACTCTTAAAGGTCAAATAAGTTTTCTCTTCTTTTGGTTATGTGTTGTATTTCTCCTATGACGTGGTTTGGAAAAAATTTACATATAGATTCAACTGCAGTGCAATTTATTTACATTTTATTTAAATAGGATTTCATAACTTTATGGCCTATAGGGGGGCCCGACAAAATTTAAATTTGAATTGAGTTTCAATCACCATGAAAAGATGTTTTAAATAAATGTTTATCTAAAATAATTTCGAAAAATTGACATCAAACCCCAAAAACTAATTTTTAATTTTCATTGTATCTACGGGAAAATCCCTTTGTATCTATGGAATTAAACAATGTTTAAAAATAAGTATTCAGGTTTTGTTAAATTTTAAATATGCAGTAAAGCAAGTCTCTGTAAATATAATTTATGCCTTACATATAAAAATAGATTCCCCAAAATAAACCAACCTATTTTAAACAATGATTATAAAAATTAATTATATATATATATATATATATATATATATATATATATATATATATATATATATATATATATATATATATATATATATAATACATAATGAAGAATGCAGGAATACCATCGTCAAGCTAGGCGGTCGAGACATCGCCCCATCTACAGTCGCTCGAGTGCTGGCAGTGATGTGTCGCACCGATACAGGTTTAGATGACTCTCTAGGTATAATTTTTGTTTTTTTTTTTTTTTTGTTTTATTCTTTGTTAATATATATATATATATATATATATATAATATATAATATATATATATATATATATAATATATATATATATATATATATATATATATATATATATATATATATTATATATTATATATATATATATATTTTATATATATATATATTATAAATAATTATTCCCATATTTTAAAAACGTAAAAAAACTAAAGTAAAGCAATTTTGTTTTTTAATATTAAAAAAAAAGAGATGGTAATCTTTAAAGACACTGTATATGTTAGGATCTCTGAATTTTTGCATGAAAGTTTGCTCAAAGAGGGTCAAAAAATAATGAACAGAAATAAATTAAAACTTAATCAAGATTAAGTCGATAAAGTTCTACGTAAACATAATGAAACCTTTAGAAAATAAATTTTACCATTAGGATGATAGGTTGTGTAACAGATGTATTCGAAAGGAAAATAAGCTAGCATCATTCCAGTGGCGAACCCAAAATAAATAATAAATACTCTTTTATGAAAAATACAATATTCTAAACGATAATATACATTTTGCAAAGAAAAATATGGCCTATATAATTTATAACATTTTTTATGATTAACATTTTTTTTGAAACTTTAATTTTAGTAATTATTTTTTTAAACAAATACATAGCCTTAGAAAATAGTTTTTAAATTTAACTTAGATTTATGAAATTGTGTATAATATATGCATCAAAAAATCAGTTTTTTTTAACTGGCATCCTAAACGTAAAACTTAACAGCTGTCATTCTTTTATGATCGTTTAGGATGCCGATTTTAAAAAAAATTAATAGACCTTTTACGGTATTAGGTGTGGATTTTAAATATAAATGGTCTTTTTTGGGAATTCGAAATTTAGACATGCTGGATTGGTGGCGAGGTCAAATACCCCTTACAACAAATTTAAGAGTTAACGAAAAAGGCAATTATTCGTAAATTTAAAGAGGAGGTAAGAGTCACTAGAACCAATATAATAACTGTTTAAATTTTTAAAATTCTAAATCCTTTTCACTAATATTTTTTTTGGAATGTGGTTAATTTTATTATTCAGACACAGTAAAATATTTTTTTGCTTTGCGTACAGTCTTTAACCACAGAAATTATTTTTAGAGTAAAATATGCTATTCGTGTTTAATAAAATTATTTCCTATATATTGAAAACCCATTTTAATAAACTGAATATTTTGTCTAGATATATACTTTCTTACTTTTAAATTATTAAACTTTTATAAAAATGTGTGTTTTATATAAAATATATTGCATCACATTTTATTATATATATATATATATATATATATATATATATATATATATATATATATATATATATATATATATATATATATATATATATATATAATTTTAAATTTCCAAGATAAGAATGAACAGCATGGGGATCTTCGAAATGGTAAAAGATAGGAGAGTGGTTTGAATTTGGCAAAGTTGCGTGTTGGGGAGCTTAATAATTTTCCGAAAATATGGCGAAAAAACTGAATTTTCGATTTTCGTTTTTTTACTAGGTTATTTTTTAAGTTGGAAAAATTTCTATAATACATTCTTAATAAAACTTTTTGCGTTTTATGTATTGGTGAAGTCAAAAATTTTTAACGACGTTTTTTTTTAGTTAAACCATCATCAACTTAACTTTTATAAATAAATAATTTTGACATAGTATCCCAATTACAAAAAATGTATAACTCTTAATATTTACTTAACAAATATGAAACGCCCCTATAAGAAATCATGTGCCTTTCTTGTCTAACCTATTGTCTCTTATGAAAAATATGTTTATTTTACAGAAAAATATTAAATGGTATACATTATTGTAATTGAGATTAAAACTGCTTCAAAAAATGGAATAAACAATCAAGTATTTAAAAAAAAATGATGATGGTTTAGCAAAAACAAAACGTCGTAAGACAATTTTGACTTCACCAATAGATAAAGCGCAAAAACTTCCAATGGTATTCTTGGATTTTTTCTAATTTTTAAAACAAACTTGTAAAAAACTAAAAACGAAAATAGAAAATTTTAATTTTTCCGCCATATTTCTGGAAGTACAAAATATAACTTCAATTTTACAACGGTATATAATTGAGCTCCCCAATACGCAACTGTGCTCAATTTAAACAACCACCTATCTCTTACCGTTTTGGAGATCCTCATGCTGCTCATTTTTATCTTGGACATATTATATAATGCGTAACGTCAGTAATTATAAAAAAAATGGTCAAGTTTTACTGATTTTTTAAAATTTGCGTTTTGGCACACCTAATTTCTTCTTTAGTTAAAAAAAATCTTAGCATCAAGTACTATTTAAAACGTCATTAAATCTTTGTCAATAACATCGTGTACGATACACATATAATTATAATTTTAAAACTGACTTTATATCTATAAATATTCGTTTAGAGGACATCACCGAGAACCACTTAAACAGTCTTAAGTCTATGTACTAAAATTATTTCCACGCTACTGAAATCCACCTTTCTAAAATCGCTAAAGTCCAATAATGCCCCTGGACGGAGTTTCATGCACATTCTGCAAACCATAAATCCCGACTTTCTGTATACGTTGCAGAAAAAGACTTTAATCTCACCACACTTCCCTTATGCTGCCACATCTCCCGCTTTTATGTCATATTTTTGTATGTGTATACAAATTTCTTCTCAAAGCAAGTTTGTAATTTATGTTTTATGTGGTCTTTCGTAACGAGACACTATAAAATTTATCTTAAAAAATAAAACTGAAATATAATTTCTTTGGTTTTTAAAATTATTATTTTTCATAAGCGCCTTTGTTGTCTACATGTTAAATAAAGAAAATACAAGTCTTCCAAATTAAGTTCCGGTCACAAGTAACTTTTTTATTAGTCAAATACAAAATGCTGTAAATTAGCAAGCTAGTAGCATTTTTACGACTTTTAAGATTAAATATTGCAAAAAAAAAATGGCAATCGGATATTCCAATCTCATCGTATAATGGCATTGTTTTAAATAAACACTCTGTTTATTTTATCGCCATTAGAAAGATTTCTAAAAAACGTAAAAGTACCACATTTAATCGGTCTATCTTTAATAGTTCCAAAAATATTGGCATTGTAATCTAAAAACTAATTTAAAATTTTTATAATATCTACAGCAATAAGCTACAGCTCTAAGCTGAAACAGTAGATACAATGACAATTAAAAATAAGTATTAAAAATGGTATTAAAAATATTATTCAGTAAATTTTTTATGCCTATAAAACAATAAAAATAAAATTTTTGCCATAAATCAATATAAAAATGTAATAAATCATTCCATAATACTTAAAAGCTTTTTAACACTTTATTAAAAAAATTAATTTTTTACTATAAAGAGAATAGTACTTTCTGTAGTAATAAATCAAAAAAAAATAGTTTTATTGTGTTTATAGCCACCTTGTGTAAAGTAAAAATGATTCTCATATTAATTATTATAGTGTTATTTGGCAAATTTAAGGGTGTTTTGCTAAATTTCATCGAAGAAGACATTAGATTTGGATTTAGCGACCCCAAAAATATAGGTTTTGTCTGAGAGCCCTACAATAAAGTTAATCCTGCAAATTGACGGGACTAAAAATTAATGATAAGAAAAGTATAAATTATACATTTTTTGACGCTCGTAATTTTCATTAGGATCCATATGAACACCTATGGTATAGAAATAATTATTTTTTTTACTTTTACTAAAAAAGACGTAATATTATCTTAAAGAAATATTTACACAAGTTTCTTTTAAAATTAATTCAAACATATAATTATATTATCTGTTACTTCATTATGATAAAAAATTATATCTTTAAAATAATTCGAATATTCTAAAGTAAAGTAAAATTTACAAACGTTGCAGGCATTTTAAGGGTTTTCTATTTAAATTTTGGGCAACAAACTCTCATTTCTACGTCATTGCGCAAAGTAAAGCGATTTTGGATCGACATTGATACACCTTGTACTCATTGTGCCATGACATAATACCGTTTACCGACAGATAGTGCGCCGTAAAAGATCGCAATAGACCAAACTCACTATCTCAATCGCATCCGCTTGAATATTTATTGCCATGCGCTCGAATTTACGGCAGACTTTCAATGTGTCTGGTAAAGTGTTAAAACCATGAAAACTGTCTGGCTACTGAAGTAACATCTTTTGAATGTCCCCCAAGTAACATATATAAAATTCAGCTTTTAAACTATAACGAAAGTATAATTATAATTAAGGGGTGTTAAAACTGTTTTAGGTGTCTGGCAATGGACGACGTCATTTCTAATATTATTTCAAAAAAAATATAAATAAACTGAGCTCTATACTTTAACGAATTTGAGGTACCATTTTTTACACCTTTGTTACTGTTACCCTCCGAAGTAAACACTTTTCAAATTTCATAATCGCTGATCGTTCTTTACCTTTTTTAGGAGTATGCGCAGTGAAAATTTCAGGTTTTATAAAATAACGAAGGTCTGGTCGTCGCGGGCTCTTGCTCTATGTGTTCTTTAATCTTAAAGCGCGTAAAAAATGTTACTACTATGCTTATTTAACCAACATTTTATTTTGACTAATAACAAAGATACTTATGGCGGACACTTAATTTGGATGACTGTAGAATTTTTGTTTTGGAAATATATAGGGTTATTAAAAAAACATATTCCATTACTTAATTTGAGATTTCTTGGCCAAAAATAAGTCAAAAATATTATATAAATATAGGTCCAAATCAAAGATTAAGTGCATGTATTCGAGCAGAGGTTGGACATTTAATTTTTTTAATAAAAATTTTATGGTCCTTTTAAATATGAATTACTTTTTTCGTACATTTAAAATTAGAATATCGCGAAAACCGTTAGGTTTGTCGAGCTACTTTAAAAGTACTTTTTTACGTAAAACTAAGCAGAAAAGCAAAAGTATCTTGTACCAAATTGTTACTAACATTAAAACCGAAGGTATTACAAAATAATGGTAAAAAAAATTAAACATTTCCCGAAGCTACGCCACTGGTACAAAATAATTACAAAAGTTTATCAGAGGATATTTTAGTCAATATTTTAACTGTACAATTTAAAGATAAAGGAAAAATCCCAATTCTAAAAATTTTTTCCTACACCCAGTATCTTAAAAATAAGTATTAGAGCTATATTTTTTTTGTCTTATTTGTTGCCAAGCGATGGCATATGTTTTTTGAATTACCCTGTATATGGTAAATCAGCAAATAACTGATTTTTGGTAGAATGCACAATATAGATTATTAGTAAGATTTTAACGACAAAGTTTGGCGAGAAATAACACTGAAAAGCTTTTTTTTGGTGCTATTCATCTTTTATAGCCGACCAACCTTATACAACCATTTTAAAAATGTTGGGAAAATGCACTATTAAAGCCAGAAAAAAATATTTTTGTTCTTGTCTTATTTAAAACAATATGTTTGCTCCATAAAAATCGTTGTTTTAAAAGAATAACATCAAATTTTCTTATCTTTAAACTTTTTTCTACCACTGTACAATTAATGATATTATCTAAACGTTTTAAATTAATATTGGTGGACACGCTTCATGATTTAACACCAGTTACTCGTACAGGTATGATCCAACAACCGTAAAAAGCATATTCGATTGCTGTCCAGAATCTTAATTTTATATTAAAAAAGTTTTCTTAAAAGAATTTCAAGGATAATTAAAAAAAAAAAAAAATTTAAAAAATCAGTATATGATATTTAAAACAGTAAAATCTGCTATGTTCTTAAATTACACAATTTATATCAAGAAAACTGTTATAAGGCGTTCCCAATTGTTTCTAGCTTGCATTAAGTAAATAAAAGTCTATTTTATATTAAGAAGACCAGTGCAAAAGTATTTGTAATATTAAGAAACAATTATTTTTAAATTACTTTCTGGTTATGTAGAAGTTTCACCTGATCTGTATTTAAAAATGGTTATTATCAGCTAAATATGTTAAAATACCTGTGTATAAGGTGGGAAAAAGTGGGCATTTTTACGGGCCATCTCAGTAACGTAACTACTGGGGTTATTAAAAATCGTTATAGGTGTTGTGAGCCCTATTATAAAAAAACAAAAATGGCATAGTTAGAATTTTAATACCTTTATTTACCTAAAAGATACGAAAAAAGGTTTTTTAAAATGCCGTTTTCAATTTTACCCTTTATCTCTTTTATTATAAGAGGTAGCGAAAAACCATAAAGACATTTTTTGTAGAACCTTACAGAAAGTATTAGATTTTTTAAACAAAGTTACGTTAAGAAGTTATGGTAAAAACTTTATTTTTGCCCATGGAACACCCTGTATATTTTCTTACCAATTAATAGACATTATCATAACAACATTAAGTATATATAAGATGTTAGTCATTTTATTTAGAGTTTTTAAATATTTTAATTTTCGAATTTTTTAAAGCGTACCCTTTATAAACATATACTATTTTAAAATAAAGTTTCTAAATGACAATTAAGTGATTAGACCAACCCAAATCAATTTTTAACATTTAAATACAATAAAAAAATTTATACCTATAGGTCTACCATTGTAATATTTTTTTAATTAAACCATTAAGATAATATAAAATTAAACTCCTTTTTGGTATTTAATAATAACAAAATTAAATATTTTTGAAATATAAGTAAACGAAATTTAAACTATTTTTCCGAGAAAGCTTTGGATACAACATAAAATTTACATTTTTTAATCATTCCGCAAATTAAGAGACTTGGAAAACAAAAAACAAATAATGGTATCATATCTGAGAATAGTGGACTTAATTAATCATTTAATGTATTTTTTGTTTATCCGTGAAGTCGTTATATCAATATTTTAGTTAAAGACCCGTTTATTTATTTATTACTGTGAATTAGTTAGGAAACGGTGGAAAGCTTGCATTGAACATACCTGTAGGCACATAAAACTTTTATTGTAAAAATAACATGCTGCTAATTGGTATTTTTTTTGTTATTAATGTTTAAGTCCAAATTATGATCATAATTGTTTGTTACTAGTCTCCTGACATTCCCTAAACATTTAACTACTCCATTTCTCCACTCTCTTAACCTTCCCACCACCAAACAAAGTCTGCCATGTGACTTTTTTTTGTTTACCGGTTGTAAAACTTTTTGATCATGAATTTCGTAACATAGCTGCTTAAACGATCACAAAAAATACCCTTTAACCCCAACAATAGAACAGCTCTCCCACCCTCCCCAACTCCACCTCCTATCAATATAATCATGAATTTCATCCCACGGCAAGCTAAATTATCGCTATTCAATACTCTTCGACACCACCCTCCCTCCTCTGTCATGTGACTTTTCCTTGCGTACAGGTTAATACACACACACATAGGATGAAATTCATGATTAAATGATTTCACAACACGTAAGCAGGGAAAAGTTACATTGAAAGCTTTGGTATGGGGTGGACTTATGGTGAGGGGTGGGGGTAAATTTTCTATTCCTGGGGTCGAAGGGTACTGGGTTGTGATCGTTAAGGTAATTGTGTTACGAAATTCACGATCAAAGAATTTTACAACCTGTAAATATAGAAAAGTCACAAGGCAGGCTTTGGCCGGTGGTGGGACGGTTGAGGGAATGGGAAAGGGGAGTGGTGAATGTTTGGAGAATATCAGGCCTAAGTCTAGTGAGTTTGTGGGTAAGTTCGACTGTTGGGGTTGAAGGGTATTTTTTGTGATCGTTTAAGCAGCTATGTTACGAAATTCATGATCAAAAAGTTTTACAACCGGTAAACAAAAAAAAGTCACATGGCAGACTTTGTTTGGTGGTGGGAAGGTTAAGAGAGTGGAGAAATGGAGTAGTTAAATGTTTAGGGAATGTCAGGAGACTAGTAACAAACAATTATGATCATAATTTGGACTTAAACATTAATAACAAAAAAAATACCAATTAGCAGCATGTTATTTTTACAATAAAAGTTTTATGTGTCTACAGGTATGTTCAATGCAAGCTTTCCACCGTTTCCTAACTAAATTTACAGTAATAAATAAATGGGTCTTTAACTAAAATATTGATATAACGACTTCACGGATAAACAAAAAATACATTAAATGATTAATTAAGTCCACTCTTCTCAGCTATGATACCATTTTTTGTTTTTTGTTTTCCAAGTCTCTTAATTTGCGGAATGATTAAAAAATGTAAATTTTATGTTGTATTCAAAGCTTTCTCGGAAAAATATTTTAAATTTCGTTTACTTATATTTCAAAAATATTTAATTTTGTTATTATTAAATACCAAAAAGGAGTTTAATTTTATATTATCTTAATGGTTTAATTAAAAAAATATTACAATGGTAGACCTATAGGCAAAATTTTTTTTATTGTATTAAATAAGACAAGAACAAAAATATTTTTTCTGGCTTTAATAAATTGGATTTTAAAAAATTTGGCCAAAACCATTTTATAAGGAGTTGTGCTTTGCTTTTAATTTTTACTTTTATAATAATATAATAATATATTATTATAATAAATAAATAAAAATATATTATTTTTATATATATTATAATATATAAATATTTATAATTTATATTTTTTATATATAAAATATATATTATTATATTTATATATATATATATATATATATATTATATATATATATATATATATATATATATATATATATATATATATATATATATATATATAAAAATAAAATTAAACTTCTTGAGCCTTGTTTCATTACTTCTGAATGTTTTTGCGTAATACAACTACATGGCGCACAATAATATCTTGGTTTGTCGATACTAAAATTGGTTGGTTTAAAATTACTTGACGAGATGGCGCTAGTTGCTTCTTACGTTCAGTTGTGTTAAATTACGATTGTTTTTAAGCTGGCTGCCTTGCAGCCAAGGGTATCTCCGGCCTACATTCGGTGTGACCATCCCCCACAAGGGTGAAACACGTGTAATCGGATTGGCTGGACCCGGGGTTATCCATTTACTTGGAGGCCTCGTAATTTTAAACCAACCAAGTTTAGTAGTCATATCTAACAGGACTTTAAATCTTTCTTTTCAGTTCATTAAGGAGCCTATATGCCAAAGAAACTCTACCTATTTGTTATTAATTATATATATATATATATATATATATATATATATATATATATATATATATATATATATATATATATATATATATAAAAGATTCTAAATTCTTGAGGATTCGGTTAGGGCTGAGTAAAATTTTTTACTAAACCCAAGTTTCGGAAATTTATTTTCCTTTTCAAAGGTGCAAAAGTGAGTTTTTCTTAAGGCTAGAGTCTTTATAAAAAATAATAATTTATTGTTTAATCTTAGTGCTCTATAATTTTAATTTAAATTTTTTTAACATTTATAATTCAATTTGTTTTTAAAACATCTTGAAAACACCAGGATGTATAAATGTTAAAAAATTTAAATTCAAAATTATATCTTTAAATAAAAAATAAATTATTATTATTTTATAGATTATTAAAAATATATTAAAAATATAAAAAGGAAAATAAATTTAAAACATCGGCGTTTAGTAAAGAGTTTTTTACTTGCTAACAAATGATTCAAGGGAAAAATAAAAATTTTTTTTCAATGGTCAGTCAAGATTTATTTTAATAATTTTAAATATAATATAATATATATATATATATATATATATATATATATATATATAAATATATATATATATATATATATATATATATATATATATATATATATATATATATATATATAAATTTTACAGTTTCAGATATTACAAAAATGTTTAAAAAACCTTTAGGGACTCCATAAATTATTTGTTTTTGGCACTTTATTTAATTAATAATAAAACTTTGTTAAAATAACTTGCGCTCTTATAATTTAGAAAAATTATAAAATATTATTATTTTTGGCCACTACCAAATTAGGTTTCATAATGGGTTAAAGTCTCTTTACTTCTTCTACACTAACTAACTACAAGTCTGAACATTTATGTGATGAGGTGGTACACAATGAGACCAATAAAGTGCACATCATATGCGATTTTTTTCATAACTAGCTTTTTTATTTTTGACTTTGAAACCGACTTCTGCTTCGATTAATCAAAAATAAGCAAAGATATAGTAGTCAAGTGATTCCCAATTATATTTCATTGATGATCAGGAATTATTGGCAACATCCAATGGGGACGTCAAGAAAAAATTTCAAAACTTCCTGTTCGTGAAACCACTGATTCGCAATTGCCTAAATGGAACTAAAGCCACATCTAAGAGTCAAAAGTCCTAATCGACGATCTTGACGCTCTGTTGTTTTGCTATGACAACCGGTACCCCTAACTTTGTACACTCGACCTTCATGGATCCATGTGTAATAATGTCGAAAATTGGTTCGCAAAAATCAGTTTCTTCTGCCTCTAAATTCTTCAATTGACACACTTGCCTTACATCAGCCCACAATTCACCTCTTTTCAAAGTTACTAAAATGACAAATATGAACCTGTCTTCGCACTTCAGGCATATTGTTTTTTTTTTAAATAAAGCAAAAACTTTAAAGTAACTCATAAGATGTAAAACCAAAAATATGAAAATAAATTCGTAATACTTTACTGCTTAGAATTAAAAAAAAAAACAATAAAAGTTCCGTCTTAAGGATTTTGGTGCCTGTTAGATCTTACTATAGGGTATTTTGTTTTTTTATTATTTTTTGTTGATTTCCCACCTTTTTTTTTAATGTTAAATAAACATAAACAAAAAGTTAATTTTAGGCTTTAAAAGCAGTTAATTAGCTTTAAATTAATTTTGTTCTTACCAATCATAAACCTGTATAAAACTTGTATCTACTACGACGCAAAAAGTTAATAAGCTTGAAGTAATCCCAAACTGATCCCGTCAATATTTATTTAGCCCAAAAAAAATATATAATTTTCTCATCTCATACTGTCAAATATTTCTTTAAGAAACACGGAGAACCATAGAAAAAGGCAGAGTTAGTTATCTTTGTCGAGTTTTATAAAGCTCTTTTTATTACAAATCATATTACGCATTTGTTACTATATTTTTCTCATTGTTTTATATATATATATATATATATATATATATATATATATATATATATATATATATATATATATATATATATATATATATATATTATATATATATATATATATATATATATATATATATATATATATATATATATATATATATATACATTCTTCTTTTTTTTGCTACTTTTTAGAGTAAGATTGGGATAGAAACATTTAACTAATTTTATACGCGGTGTTTAGAAAATTGAAAAAACTTTGAATGGTTTGAGAGTAAAGTGCATTTTTTTGAGAAAATATGGAAATAAGTTACTAGGAAAAGTTGTTTAAAAGTAAAAGGTAATCTCTAATACCAATTTTTAAAAAAATCGGCCTACTTTTATTAATTTGTGATTAAAATTATTTTAATATCAATTAACTAATTCCAAATTAACAACTCATTTTTGTACTGGTAAGCGTTGATAGTGGCAAGCTTTATTGACACTTCGCTTTTATAATTTATTATCCGTAGTATTATCAAAAAATGCTTACTTTAAACCACAAATTATGATAAAATTGAAATTAAAAATAAAAATTGATGAATTGATTAACCGTACATAAAATCTTGTAAAATTATAGCCTCGCTTGCTAGCTTGCTCGGCCACAAAAAAATTCGCCCAATAAAGCCACGCTTTATGTACTTATAAAATAAATAACTATTACAGTTGTATGGCAGGCAGATTTAGTAGCAAAAAGCAAAAACGGTCCTTTTTTCCATTAAATCTAAACTATTGCTGCAAAAGAACTTCTTAAGGCCAAAACAAACATATGTATAAAAAAAGTTTAAATATTAGGAATACAAACCTTTTTTAAAGTGCTTGAAAATTAGCTGGGAAATTAGCATGTTTGTGTTTTTTCTAAGCAATAAAATAACTAATTGAAAGGTATCTTTTGTACCATCTTGTTCGGATCATAGACACGTTTGGTTTGATATCGAAACGGGGCCCAGACCTGTGGTACAGTATAGAGACTGGATAGGGACGGGTATAAACTATCCCTAGAAAATCACCTCCAGTCCTGTCTTACCACAATAAACAATCACAACCAGATAGAGGTGGATGCGGAACAGTTGAGAACCGCAATTATCTTATCCTATCACGAAAACTGTCCACTTAAAAGGGATGAAGACAATAGGAACACTCCCTGGTGGAACAAAAACCTGAATATGCTAAGAAAAGAAGTCCGTCGACTATTCAATCAGGCAAAAATAGTGGGCGAATGGGAGGCATATAAAACCGCCCTACCACACTACAACAAGCAAATCAGGAAAGCAAAAGAAACCTGGGAAAGGTTCTGTGAAGGTATCTCGAGCATACCGAGCAGCACTATAAGGGTTCCTCTAGAGAACCGTTCAGGAGTTAGGATCACTGGAAGACCAGACGGCTCCTTTACCGAATCTAGAAGACAGACGTTGGAGTTTCTAGCAAAAACCCACTTCCCAGGAAGTATAATACTAGATGCAGCCAGAAAATCTCCCTGCTGGCCGATTAAAACGGCCTCAGAAGAGCGACTGGTTGACTTCTAACAAGATAATAACAGCACAAGCGATACGGGGTGCAGTGGGCTCATTCCTCCCCTATAAATCGCCGGGTGAAGATGGCATCTTTCCGGCACTGTTACAAGTCGGTCTGAAAGTGGTGCTTTTCTAATAAGACTTTTTAAACTAGCCTGGTGTGGAATTACATACCGACTAGCTGGTCCAATATATATATATATATATATATATATATATATAAAAAAAAAAAAAAAAAAAAAAAAAAAAAAAAAAAAAAAAAAAAAAAAAAAAAAAAAAAAAAAAAAAAAAAAAAAAAAAAAAAAAAAAAAAAAAAAAAAAAAAAAAAAAAAAAAAAAAAAAAAAAAAAAAAAAAAAAAAAAAAAATATGACTGTAATATTTGATAAGTGTTAATAAGACTATAAGTTTAATATGTGAATTACATATATTCCATAATAATATATATATATATATATATATATATATATATATATATATATATATATATATATATATATGTATAAATTGTATTATGGATATAAACACGATAGATATAAAATATATAAATGGGAAATTTGGAAATTATGGGGTTAGTAAAACCCGATAGATACAATAAACATTAAAGGTGGGAAAGTTTTGGAAAATCTTGTAAGCAAAGCATTAAAAAGGCTTTTTTTATTTAAAAATTTGAAAAAAAATTTTTCGAAATCCCTTTTTTTGAAAAAAAAACTTCTTTAAAGCAACTTTTTTCGTAGAATATGACCGAGTAGTCAATTTTTATTTTCTACGTTTCGGGTTTTTAGAATCATCATCAACTTTATTTTTTCATATGGACGCCATATTGGATTTTTACGCCAAATAGTGCTTTTTATTCTGATTTCAACAATGTATAACATGTTATAATTTAAGAGTTTATAACCTCATTTATTTAAAAAACCAATATTTTCTCAGTTGGCCTTGATTCCGGCGAACGTCATTTTTTTTTGTAAACAATAAAATATTAGTAATTGGCAAAATAGATAAGCTGAACAGATATTTTACAAAAATGGGTTCGCGAACATAGCTATAACGTTAATACCGTGTTACAACAAAACTACACGTAACAAGTTAATTGAAATAAGTGAAAACAAAAACAATGAAAAGTGGCTAAACTAATATTACTAAAATGTTGTCCATATTTCTTAACGTATTAACGATATTTTTTTAAATAGTCCTAATTACCATATAAAACATCCCTGGCTGAAGAAGTTGGATTTTCTTTTAAATGTTGGTTAACTGCAGCATCTCGTTGTCGATTTTCTTCAACGTACTTCTTAGGTCGTGGTTTTTTAAAACTTTCGAATTTAAGCAAATTTGTAACCAGTTTTCGAAAGTATGTTAGTTTAGGATGCTGCCTTTCAGGAAAATTGTCGAAATACGTTTGCGCAGCTATATTAAAATTTCTATTGCTTTGGAAATAACGTTGCAAAATATCAATTTTTTCTTTAACTAATTAACCATTTTCCAAAGTTAAAAAAAAATTAATAACGTACCCTAGCTAACTTGATAATGATGCAAGATGACGTTCGCCGGAATCAAGGCCAACTGAGTAAATATTTGTTTTTTTGAAATAAATGAGGTTATAAACTTTTAAATTATAACATGTTATACATTGTTCAAATCAGAATAAAAAGCACTATTTGGCTACGTAAAAATCCAATATGGCGTCCATATAAAAAAATAAAGTTGATGATGATTCTAAAAACCCGGAACGTAGAAAATAAAAATTGACTACTCGGTCATATTCTACGAAAAAAGTTGCTTTAAAAAAGTTTTTACAGATTTGAAAAATTTTCACTCATAAAAAAAATATGGCCTATTTTCGAAAATGCATGTTTCAGGTTTTTTCAAAATTTATCAAAAACCTGAATAGATAAAACCATGTAGTAAACGGCATTTGTTTACTAACGTAATTGTCTAAAACTTTCCCCATTTAACCAATTTTCTATCTATCGTGGTTTCCAAGATCCCCATACATTCCCCACCAATTTGGGACACCGTACTTATATATATATATATATATATATATATATATATATATATATATATATATATATATATATATATATATATATATATATATATATATACACCAAAGGTGGGTCGGAATGGATCGATCCCCAAGTCGCTAAGACCAATAAGTCTAACCTCCTTTCTGTTGAAAAGTCTGGAAAAATACTGGATGTCCACATAAGGGATGGCCCACTCAGGGTTCACCCCTTTAACACACACCAGTATGCATTCGAGACGGGTAAATCAACAGAATTAGCCCTCAACAACCTGGTGGCAAACATCGACAGCTCCCTGGAACAAAAGGAGATGGTGGTGGCTGCATTTCTAGATATTGAAGGAGCTTTCAACAATGCGTTACCTCACTCCCTGTATGAGGCTGCAGCTTCTAGAGGGATCAGTCCGGTCATATGTGACTGGATCAGGAACATGTTAGAAAACAGAAACATAACCACCCATATGCAGGGGGAGATGATCAGATTTAGGGCCGCCGGGGGTGCCCGCAGGGAGGGGTTCTATCCCCCCTGCTGTGGTCGCTCCTGGTGGATGACCTGCTGGCCATACTCTCTCTCTCTGGGAGATCGATCTGCAGGCATATGCAGATGATCTAGTCATGCTAATTAAAGGAAACTCTGAAGAGATGATTTCGAACATCCTTTAAGAAGTACTAAACACCACACAAACCTGGTGTCAAAGGGAAAAAATGACAATAAACCCTCAAAAAATGGTTATTGTCCCCTTCACCCGAAAGAGAAACCTGGTTAACTTGAGACCACCAACTCTGCAAGGTGAAACAATACCATTTACGAAAGAAGCAAAATATCTGGGGTTGATCCTAGATAGCACTCTTAGCTGGAATTCGCATCTAGAAAAAGTCACCCGTAAGGCGACCCTATCTTTCTGGACATTCCGCAGGATCTGTGGCAAATCCTGGGGCATGCAACCAAAACAGATGTACTGGCTATACGTGACAGTCATAAGACCAGTTATCACGTATGGCTCTGTGGCATGGTGGCGCAAGGGGCAGAAGCGGCTGACCCAAGCAAAGCTATTTAGCCTACAGAGACAGGCCTGCCTAATGATAAAGGGCGCGCTGCGCTCGACACCAACGGCGGCCATGGAAGCCCTCCTAGGACTGCCTCCTCTGCATATTTACTTGGAGAGAGAGGCAAGGTGGGTAACCTACAGACTCTATCAAGCGGTCAGTAACAAACCGCAGGCGTGTCATATGGAGAGCACCAGACTCCTCAGGAATGTCCTGACCTGTGACAGACTGGGAATACCCTCAGACATAATGCCTACAGCAACCAATTACAACCGGCCCTACAGTGTAGTCTACCCACAAAGGGAGGACTGGAGTCCAAAAACGACCTACCTGCTCCGGGCTGACATCTGTTGGTACTGGGAGCTGGAATATATGGACAGAGGCCGAGGGCAGAGTTTTTCTTTAGCCTGGGCACTCTCGCAACCATATTTCAAGCGGAGGGGATTTGGCTAAATTTAGGGTGTGAGTACTGGCCATGGGCTGGCCGGGTTTTCAAAAAAACACTCTGGGATTTAGAAGGCCTTCATAAGCCCACCGAACCAACAATGTACTGTCAAACTACTGGAGCAATCAACGGTACACCTTAAAACTCTAGTGGGACTGTACACGGGACACTGCAGATTAAAATACCAGATGCACAAGATCGGCCTAGCGGAAGACGCCGAGTGCCGCAGGTGCATGGAGGGGAATGAATCGGCAGAACACATACTGTGTTCGTGCCCAGCAATGGCACGACTAAGATTCGCAATCCTCGGCAATGACACCTTGTTGCCGGGGGAGGTGAAAGATCTCCCTCTCAACAGGATCATCAGATTTATTAGGAGTCTGGACCTGGTGGGAGAAATATAAAAGGATGTGAGCCACAATAGAGCGATCGGTCGCGGTGAAAGGGTCACTTTAAACCTACCTATCTACGCACCATGTTTGTGTTTATCAAATGAAAATATTAAAGAAATTTAACTGTTATAAAATACATGTTGAAAACTTAATTATACATCTAAAATTTCAAACATAATATAAAAATATTTAAAACAAAGTTTGTTTTTAAATTGGATAAATTACATATTTAAGGCGTCAAACATTTTAAACGAAACACACTTAACTAAGTTTACAATATTTACTCAGCAATGGCCGTTTAAAAATTGCCCACAAAGGAGTGATTTGTTTAATAAACTGCAATAAAAATACAAAGCGAATCCTTGTGCAATTTCCTCTTTGTTTTAAATTTTCCGGTAACGAAATAAAAGTCCAGTATGGTCCCTTTGGGATCCAGAGCAAGAACTGTTTTCAGGAGAAGCAACTTCATTTAAACATTTGAAAGCTTTAGTAATTGGAGGATTGACTATAATTTTATATGTTTATAAAAAATATATATATATATATATATATATATATATATATATATATATATATATATATATATATATATATTATAAATATATTTATATAAATATATAATTGCTAGGATTAATAACAAATAGACGTAATTAAATTATAAAAGTAAACACTACCAAACCTACACTTTGTCAATTTTTTCTAGTGATTTTTATATAAAAAATAAAAATAAAAATAAATATGAGGCTGAACGTCTTTAAACAATGAGGTATCCTGAACCTGTAGGACTTGCCACAGAAAACATGCGTCGGTGGACAAGTTTGTTCCATAAAGTAATAGAAAAGGCGTTTGTGACATACTCTAATATACAACGGCCATATTTCCTAGATACTTTATTTATAGGACGGCTAAAACATACAATTACCGCACAAAAAATCTAAAACTTCTGAATCCAAACTTACTGCTCTCTAGTCGATAAGTTTAGTTTTGTCAATGATGTTAACAGTATTTTTGATGGTTATGAAAGTATTAAAACGATGATATTTGATCTTGGTTTCCACCAATATACACAGGGTATCTCTAAAAGGTCCGGAACAAATGCTTCTACAAATTCCTAAGGCTAAAATATGACGATCTAATAAAGCTACTTCAGGTGGATGATTTCGAAATATAGATATATATTAATATGGTTTAATATTATACAAATAATATATATTAATAATTGGTGTATTGTATAATATTATAATTATATAATTATATAATTAAATATCTCCCCTATTATATTGTATAATTTAACATATATATAGTATTTAATTTATAAAAATTATATATATTAACATCTGTGTTTAATTTTCAAATAGAAATTCTTTTTATTTAACGTCTTATTAATTTAAAAGCTGCCTTTTTCGATATTGAATTTAAAAACTTATTCTATATTTTTTAAATTTAAACGTTTAAGCGATTGTATTTGCCACTTTTTTTAAAAGAAAGTTCCAATCTTTTTATTTAACATTTCTTTATTAAGCTGAGTTTTTAACATTATTTTAAATCGAAAACATCAATATCCTTAAAGGTATTTATGAATCAGTTATGAAAGTATTAAAACGATGATATTTAGATTTGGTTCAATTATCAATATACACATTGATGTCTCTAAAAGGTCCTTAAAAACAAATTTTTATAAAATTCTAAAAGCTAAATTGAACGTTAATCTTTTATTGAAATCATCCCTTTAGAGTAAAGGTTAGATGATTTTAAATACAGAGTAGCATTCAATTTCGTTTAGATTATCCCTTAAAAACCTTTTGTTAATAATTGGTGGGAAAATTTGTAGGAAAGTTGCTAACGGGGTTGTGTAAGGTTAAAAATTAAAATCTGCTCCTATTTTGATTGTACAATTTAACGCATCGACACAGGTGGTACTTTGCACAGATTTAAAGCAAAGTTACTTTTTTAAGCCACTCTGTGTTTAATTTTCAAATAGAAATTCTTTTTATTTAACGTCTTGAGTTAATTTGAGCAGCCATTTTTCAGATATCTGAATTTAAAAACTTCATTTCGTGTATGGCCGAGTCTAAATTATTGTAATAATTAAACGCAATTTGAAGAAACGGAGTTATATTAAAATGCCACTTAATTTTAAATAAAAGTTCCAATCTTTTTACTAAATAAAGGCAGGTATATCTTTATTATGAGCTGAGTTTTTAAGCACCCTTATTTTTAAATCAAAAATTTACATCCAAGTATCCCAAAAATTAAGGGTTATATTATGTTAACTCAGCTTATACCAGATATACCCTTATTTAGTAAAAAACTAAAAACTAAAAAACGCATTTGTTTTAAATTGCGTTCAATTATTACAATATCCAAATTCCGATATCTCAAAAACGGCTGCTTAAATCAATAACAACATTATTTATAAAAAACTAAAACCAAATTGAACGTTTAATTTTCTGTTTATTCGAAATCATCCACTTTTGGACCGAGGTAAATTCGGTTAGATCGTCATATTTTAATTTCATAAATTTGTAGTAGCATTCTTTTCGCACCTTTAGAGACCCCCTGTTTAAAAGCGGACCTGTGTTAATGAAATTTGGTGGAGGTAAATTATAAGTAGGAAAGCTTAGCTAAAAAAGGATTTTAGGAAACTCCCCGCCTAAAGGATTATAATAGGGCGTAACAGTTTGTACAGAACTTCGTGATTAAGAGTATGGTAGGTGATTAAAACATTTGACATGTTTGCCCTGTACTTATAAAGTATATAAATATGTCTTTTATAAACTTAAATTAACTCTTATTTATAAAATAAACTAAACATTATCTCTGCAAACATATCTAAGATCATTTGTATTAGTTTATCTTGCAATTAATCTTGCATTTCAAAGCTTTACCCTGTCTTAGAAAACGCTGGATGATCCAGATAGTGAAGTAAAAGCACATTGTTTAAGACGGGTAAATTAATGAAGAGCAAATCTAGCAAATATTGTTAGTATTACTCGGACGGTATTTTGACTCTTTTAAGATTAAATAAAAATGTTTGAATTGTTTTAAAAGATGTTTTATAAAATTAATTTATAATAAAACACTAGTTTAGTAAACGCCATTAAAGACTAACCATCTATTTACAAATAACATGGGTCCAATCCAATATGTACGTTTAGGCATGCACCTTTTCAATAAGTATTTACAATATTGTAAAAATATTTGAGTTCGATTTTCGAAACAACTGCAATGGTGAAAACAGACCGCGGATAACTTAATTCGTGTCCGAGATACAGGGCATTTTTCAAATTTTGACGATTTCAGTACACGTCTATATCTTGGTTCTTAGTCAGATGAAAGCAAATAGTAAATAGCAAGTTTATGTAGAATTTTACGTATAATCCAGTACATTCTTTTTACATTCTCTTTTATTGGTTACAGTTTTAAAGATAAAACGATAATTTGCTTTTTTTAATGGAACATAATTTTATTTTTTGCTTTAAAATAAAATTACCTCCCCATTGATACTACACGCTTTAAATTTTTAAAAAAATTAGTTATTTGTGAAAAAAAGCTAAAATATTTTTTAAATTTTGCACTCCTTGTATAAAGTATTTTTATTTTTTTTGTATTAAAAATGAATGCAAGAAATTATAAAATATTTTATTTAAATATATATTATATATATATATATATATATATATATATATATATATATATATATATATATATATATATATATATATATATATATATATATATATATATATATATATATATATATATATATATATATATATATATATATATATATATATATATATATATATATATATATATATATATATATTCAAGGTAAGTCTGTGAAGTGAGACCCCGCGTTTATTGCTTTAAATATTCAAGTTGGGAAGAACCAAACTATTTTAAACAAAAATATTTTGGTTTTTGCTGCTCTATATTTTGCGAACAACGTTATGTATAAAGAGTGTATCAAAAAGTCTGTACAGGAACAAGGTTCATTTTTTTAAATGACTACATTTTTCTGCATAAAATTCTACATATTTTTTATTTAGCATATCATATCCCTATATTTAAGTGTTTACGAGATATTTGCTTTTAAATACAAATTAGAAGGGAAAAATCCGCTCTTTTTTTAATGTTGTTTACGTTTCTATGGTTTCAGCGGTTTTTTTTAGAGTTGCATAATACCATATGTGCTATAGAGATAAATTAAAATGTCAAAACGACAGTTTTATTAATCTGTAAAAAAATTGTTTAAATCATTTTTTCGTACAGGCTTTTTGATACACTGTGTATACATAACGTTGGTGTCAAAGTATAGAGCAGAAAAAACCAAAAAATATTTTTCTAAAAACATTTTTTTCCAATTGGAATATTTAAAGCAATAAAACGAAGGGTCTCACTTCACTGACTTACCCTGTATATGTATATATATATATATATATATATATATATATATATATATATATATATATATATATATATATATATATGTATATATATATATATATATAAAGTTTTGCCAAAGAAAAAAATTTAAATAACATTGTGCGTGTCGCTTATCTTAGTTGGCGCTTTCAAACTATTTTGTCATATATGTAATCAAGTTCGACCTTTGTCAAAAGTGGTCAATCTGCTATTGGAGAAATCATAAGAAAATGGAGTTTACTTACGAAGAATACGGTGATATTGTTTATGTGTATTGTGACTTTTCCAGTAGCAAATTTCAAGTGTCTAACTTTTGACAACGGTCCATCTTGATTTCATATGACGTAATAATTTTAAAGCGCCAATTAAGATTAGCGACACCCAGAATGTGATTTAAAATTTTTTCTATGTCAAAACTTTATAGTGAAATACCTTGAAAACAAAGGAAAATTTGCAAAAAAGTATTCTTGGTTTTCTATTCAGAATTAAAAAAATATCTTTACATGATCTAAGTGCCATTAGTAACATTAAAGTAGACACTATCTGAATAATTCTAACATGTATATGTTCAATGAAACACTTTTCAATAAAAAAAAAATTAAAAAACGTTTTTTTTTCGGCCTTGCAACTGCGTATAACCCCTCAAAGTAGAACCTAACCTTTGTAGCATTTTTTTTGTTTAGTAAATAAAATCCTGCCTGCATTTGCAAATTGTAAGACAATTGTGACCTCAGAAAATCAAGTTCAATTAGATAACTTCTAAAATACCCTCTAAATATATAATATTACCGCCCGGTTTCAGAGCGTTCCGTGTAAAAATGTGTAGTTTTTAGAATTTTTCCTTTACTCGTGTTCTAAAACCTATTTACATACCAAATGATATGGCACACATAACATGGGATTCTGGCTCTCAAACGATTTTTTCAAAACTTACTAAGAACTAACTCAATAGGAACATCTTTTAAGTAGGACATTTTTGTGCAGGCCTCAAAGGGTGTCTCAAAACAATCACTGAGCAGTGGAAGCTTAACTGTTTATTAATTTCAAAATAAACGCATAAAATTATAATATCCCTAGTGCATAAATTATTACCGGAAATTTTTTTGAGGTCACGAATATTTTGAAAATTACCCGAGTCGAGAAGCGACGAGGGTAATTTTCTTAAAATATTCGTGACCGAAGAAAAATTTCCGGTAAGTAATTTAAGCTCGTGGGATATTCGGTAAGAAAATTTTGAACCCAGTATAAATTTCGAAAATGTTGGATATTTTTATTACAAATGACAAAAAGTCAAACTAACATAGTGAGGCCATGAATGACAAACAATTGAGTGTCAATACGGCACTACTGTCAGTGGTTATTACTTGTCATCGTGTTCGTGCAATCAAGTGCAAATTCTGATTTATTCATAAATAAAAAGTGTTTTTTAAAATGTCCCGTTTTGGAAAGAAAAGTCAAGACATTATTAGGGAAGAAGTTCAACACTTAATTCCCGATAATACAAAAAAAAATCAAAAACTGAGTGATTGGAAACAGTTTTTGGAATTTTGCAAAGAAAAGTCCTATAATATTGATGATGAAAATATTTCTACTGAACAGCTAGCCCATGTCTTAGAAGATTACGCCTTTAATATGCAGAAACAAAATGCCGACGATTATAAAGAAAGTGTTGTAAAAGTTATGTTTAATTCCACGGCTAAGCAATTGCAAGAAATGTTTTTTAATAAATATAATAGAAAGTTTGACCCGTTTTCTGATGTTGAGTTTGTAGCAGCCAGAGCAGCACGGGATGCCAAAAGACGACAATTTCAAAAGGATCCCTTAAAAGGAAATTAAGTGCTTGGGATTGAGCAGTGAAGAATATGAAAAATTCTTCAAATATGGGACGAGGATTGTCCTGATGGTCTTCAACGAAAGTTTTTTTTGTTGCATCGCACGAATTAGCCTGGAGAGGTGGGGAAGGATGTTCAGCTTGTGTTACATATTTTTAGAAGAAAATGACAATATGGGCAATTACACAGGACGAATAGAATACAATCCAGTTTTCTCAAAGACGACCCAAGGGGTTTCGAGAAAATTGGCTGATAGAAAAGTGGCTCATTACAAATACTGCTAACCCAAACATTTGCCCCGTTCGGTTATTCAAAAAATTAATCGAAAAAAGAGGTAAATTCATAAAAATTAACATATTGTTTTTAACTCCCAATGAAAACTTTAATAAGCCAAATTCAAAAAGTTGGTTCAAAAATTGCCCAATTGGAAAAATACAATTTCTACTTGGTTTAAGTCTGCAGCAAGTCACATTGGTATTGACATTAAAAAAATTAAAGTTACAAATCATTCAGGAAGAGCTACTGCAGTTTCAAATTTAGCTAAAAAAGGAGTCGGTGAACAACAACTGATTAAGATTTACAGGACATAGAAATAGTCAATCCATTAAACCCTACTTGCAGCTTGATAGTACACACCATCAGAATATAGTTGAAACGATGAGGAGCAGCACTTCAAGTAGCGTTTTTAAAGAAAATTCTGACCATCAAAGTAATGTTTATAATAATTGTACGTTTAACATTACTAACAATTATGAAGCTAAACATAATTAGATTACATATTAGAAAATAAAAGTAGTACATAGGTATAATATCTAAATAGTGAAATATAAAATATATATTAAAATGTTTCTTGTTCTGGTTTAACATTGTTATAATTTCAGTTTTTTTAGTGAAATAAAATGTTATTTTCTAACTTTAGTTCTAGAAAACTTTCATAAATAATTTAAAAACATCTTATAATTTGGTTTTTTATTAACATCAGACTACTAATGTTAAGGGAATATCATTTACTTTTGATAATAATTATTATTTTTAAGTAGGTAGGTACTTCAAAGTGTTACTTATGCTTAATAAAACATTTTTTTTATTAAAATAAACTGTAAATTTCCAACTTTAGTTACATAGAACCTTTATAAATAACTTAAAGACATCTCATATTTCCATCTTTTATCAACTTTAATCTACTAATATTAGTGGAACATCATTTACTTTTGATAATTATGACTCTTGAGTAGGTATCCTACTTCAAGATTTTATGTTTAACCAAATAAAGCTTTTTTTTTAGTAAAACAAAATGCAAATTCCTAACTTTAGTTATATATAACCTTTATAAATAACTTAAAGACATCTTATATTTCCATCTTTTATCAACGTTAATCTAGTAATATTAGTGGAACATCATTTACTTTTGATAATTATGACTCTTAAATACCCTACTTCAAGATTTTATGCTTAACAAAATGAAGCTTTTTTCTTAGTAAATTAAAATGCAAATTCCTAACTTTAGTTACATATAACCTTTATAAATAACTTAAAGACATCTGATATTTCCATCTTTTATCAACTTTAATCTACTAATATTAGTGGAACATCATTTACTTTTGATAATTATGACTTTTAAGTACCCTACTTCAAGATTTTATGCTTAACAAAATGAAGCTTTTTTCTTAGTAAAATAAAATGCAAATTTCTAACTTTAGTTGCATAGAATCTTTATAAATAATTTAAAGGCATCTTATATTTCCATCTTTTATTAACTTTAATCTACTAATATTAGTGGAACATCAGTTACTCTTGATTATTAGTCTGAAGTAAGCCCTATCTATGTCTTGTTTCGCTGATGCGTTAAAAACGTCTAGGCGGCCATGAAATGTAAAAAGAACGTAGTAATGACCGCTAGACTTACAAAATGTCAACTACGTAAAAAATAGATTATTAGGTACTATCTAATTATTAAAAAACTGAATCGACAACAGAAAAAGTATACCTAGTGTATAGTATAAAAATGGCTTTAGACTTAACAAAATACGGATTGTGTAGTTTGTGCAAAGAATATTCAGACATAAAAAAATACCATCGTCAGCTTCCCTATTTATCAAAATGCATTGAAGATCTTAACTACGAAGAAACCACGGATGAAAAACTGTTTACAAGAATCTAAGAATATCTAGTAAAATCTTCAAGTAAATTTAATAAAATATCTAAATTCAAATTAAATAAACTTGTGTCTAAATATTTTATATATTTTACTAAACATAGACATTTACAATATTCCGAGCCAATTTCAGTTTTAAGTCCTATTTATTCTCCATTAAAACGAGAAAACTTTTTGTTAGAATTTGAACATCACTTAAATTTAGTTACAAACATTTGTTATTAAATTTCTTATTTAGTATTAATGTAATAAATAATTTTTTTAAACATTTGACAAATCAAATTTGCATAAATTTTTATTTTTATAAGCAAAAAATATTCACATTAATATGCTTTTTTAAGTAAAAAAATGGTAATAATTACATAAATAAGGCACTGTAATTCCCGCGTCATTATTTTGAATATTTTGACGTTTCAAATGTGACAGGGAAATTTCCAGTGTAATTTCGGCGGAAGTGCTAGTGGATGAATATTTCCGGAAATTTTTGTCGTTGCCATGGAGATGATTGTAAATAAAAGCTTCTGATTGGTTGGAAAGAGTAGGTTCAAAATTTTCATCTAAATCCAGCGAAATAATAATTTATATATTTGTTTAAAGTTAAAATAATTTAGGTTTACATTTACCACATACAGGGTGGTCCAGTATCGAATAAATAATAGGGATTATGCCAACTAAAATGTTAGTATCGTGATATACTTATATGTGATATATATTTTAGCATTTATACATTTTTGTCATTTTATGAAGTTAAATAGAAGTTAAATTATTTTGGTTTATTGTCCTAAATAAACAGGGATGTTAAGAATTAAAGATTTTCATTTGGTTTGTTTCCACAAAATATGAAAACTTTAAGAGACAAAGTTAAAAGATGATATAATTTACTATTTTTTAAGCTAATAATAATATAAATTATTAAATAATGAACCATAATAAATTAATAATAAGTAATTTTTTACAAGAAATTTTTTGTGCCGTAAACAATAAACGACTCATCCTAAAAATATAGGTAAAACCAGGAAATATGGTGAATAAAACCACCTAGATACTTCACCCTCTAGGTGTACACGAAATCGTTTTAGTTATGGGTTGCTTCATTTTATTATACGCTAATTATTCTCCAGAAAAGTGTACAGATTTTAAAACTATGTAGGGGTCTTTGATTATTATTCCGTGGCATCTACTGCCTTTAATTTTGTAGATAGAAAAAATGTTTTATTTAAAAATTGTGGGTTATTTTCCATATTATCTTTTAAAATTATCATAAAAAATTATCGCATTAAAAAAATAAAAAATATAGGAAACATCAATTTTTTTAAATGAGACACCCCTTATATTATGCGCTACAATGAAAGATCTTTTTTTGCTGATTTCAAATATATATACATTAATGATATTTGGGTAAACCATTTTTCAGATATTTTGGCTTAAATTAAAAAATGGCTTAAATTAAAAATAAATTGCAAAAAAGTTTCATCTTAGTATCAAGAAAGCCCTGGAAACAATAAAATTGTTGAGTAGCTAAATTTGATGAGAGTTTTCTTTGGACCGATTATGTTTATTCTTGGGGTTAAACATTCCTGCTATAGTGAAGGAAGACGCGTCGGTGTAAAGCATTTTATATAAAAACTCTGAATCTTGCAGCGTAAGCCTAGCTATTTCCAATGCATGCTCAGGTCAGTCTTGCATGTTTTGTTAAAAAAGATTCTGGATGGGGATAAATTTATAAGGATGAAATTTGTAAAATTTTAAGGTTAAACAGGTTTTATTTTTTTTTAAGTTTAGATACCGCATCCAAGATTTATACTTCAGAATTTTTTAAAATTATTGAAAGTAGTTAGTGCTAATCCAATAGAAAAAGCATAATAATTATCCTGGAAAAAAAACAGAATATCCAAATCTTCATTTTTATTTCGTGTTACTTCTTTATTTTTAGGCTCTTCCGCTTACTAAACTTTCTTACTGTGTATTTAATAGTGTCTATAAATGGTTTCCACTGTTAAAGATATAATAAGTGATATTCGCTTTGCACTGTCGTCGCATTATTATTGTTGCCATAAAAAGGACGCACAATAGCAATTTTTGTTGTTCTTTTAAATAATCCATAGACAAGAAAGTATTTCGTTAAATGTAGTGGCTGTATGCCTTCCTGTGCAAAGCCAACCAAAGCAAAAAAAAAAAACAAGAAAGTAAGTTAATTTAAATTAGTTTAAATGAAGATCTTTTATTGTAGCGCATAATATACAGGGTGTTCCCTTTAAAAAAGTTGAAGGTGCCTATATTTTTCCATTTTTTTAATGGGATTATTTTTTACTGATAAATTTATATAAGATAACATGGAAAAGAACCAACAATTTTTATATGAAACATTTTTTTATCTTCAAAAATAAAGGCTTCATATGCCACGTAAATATAATCAAAGACCCTGTACCTCTTAACATGTGACAAAATATCTTGTGGGAACAAACCAAAAAAAAATTAATTCTAAATGTCCCTATATATTTGGGGAAATTAACCAACATATTTTAATTTAAATTAACCCTAATAAACCTCTCAGAAATGCATAAATTCTGAATATATATATATATATATATATATATATATATATATATATATATATATATATATATATATATATATATATATATATATATATATATATATATATATAATATATATATATATAATTATATAAAGTATATTACGATATTAACATATTAGTTGGCATAATCCATAATATTTATTCGATACTGAACCACCCTATATGTGTTAAATGGTTAATCCAATTATTTTAACTCTAAACAAATATATAAAATATTATTCCGTTGGATTTAGACGAAAATTCACTTTTTCTATGCGTTTATAATGGAATAAATAAACAGTTAAGCTTCAATTTCTCAGTGATTTTTGTGCCACTCTATAGCCGCTTGACATAACTTTTTCAGCATCAATTTTTTCACAGGTAAAAGAATACTTACATGAATTTTCATACCAAGTCTCATGCTATTATGTGGAACAGTAACGAAGTTATGATAAGAAAACACGCTAAAGCATTTCGTGTAATATACACACTGCGTGCGTCAGGCTAGAACTTGTACCTGGATCATAACATCATGTTATTCTTATCGAACGACAAAACTTTTTGAGCAACCTAGTAATTGATCGAGTTGATGAACAAAATATAATTGAAACCATTATTATACGGGTTTGATATTTCGTTTGTCGTCAAATAATTTTTGTTCAGTCCTAAAATCCAAATATATCCCGAACAAAACCGTCGTGATGCGAAAACTTTAATATTTCGCACAACAATGGCTTTATGGGACGAAATAGAATTTTTATGAAAAAATTGTATAGACAAGAATGCGATGTTAGAAAACGGGGACGGGATGTCAAACAGAGTAGCACAAAGAAAATATGTGAAGATTAACGTCTCTTTTTACAATAGTGCTAGCTTAGAAAACGTCGTAACATGCTCAGTTATGTAGGTTATATATCTCTAGGCAAAAACATGATATAAAGCTGAAAATGACTCGGTAGTAAACGTTTAAAATGGCTGGTGAGATTTTCTAAACGAAATCTGTTACATTGTTTTGTCTACGATTTTGAAGCAAATGTTATCTTGGGATAAAAGAAATCGACGCTTCGGTTGTATTTTAAGTAAACTTTTAACTACAGTTTGGAGCAATATATGTGTTAAAATAACCTTCTTAGGATGCAATTAATGAAGTTTGTTATTTAAAAGTATTTTTTTTACCTTAAACTAACATTCAGGATTTAATTTATTTTAGGTTATTAACTTTTAAAAACTTATCAATAATTACAAGCCTTTATTTAAGTATTTAAATTTAAAAAAATATCAAAGTGAATAATTACCTAAATGAAGAAAAATTAAACATATTACCTAAAAACCACCCCTTTTAATTATTTAAAACAGCTTACAAACGAGTATATGAAGCCTTAATACTATAAAGATTCCACGGGTAGCGGGTTTTTAGGTATTTAATCCCCCGTTTTGTCACGATGTTTGAGCATAGAAATTAAGAAAAAATATAAGTTATACAATAGCAATATTATAAATATTTTTCATAATAGATAATGGAAAAATATTTTTTAATATAAATGGTATTACTGGTATTATTCCAGGATTTTCTTTTCTGATATCATTAACCTATGATTATACTCGTAGAAAAAAGAAGAATTTGTTGTATTCTATACTTTGCGTTCAACCCAATATTACAATGTCGCTTTTTTATTACTGTGACCACAAATCACAATTCTACTAAAATGTATGCCGGATTTATAGTACATAAATATCTTTAAATGTTACAAAAAAAAACGTAATAGAGCTAAAATGGCTTTAATGGCTACTTAAATGACTATAAATAGAAGACACAGTTGTGGTTAGACTCTTAGTTAACTTATTAATGGCTTAATATAAAATATTAAAAAATGGATATAAAGAAGTATGAACTCTTTCCAGGGTGTTTTTGTTGAAATAATAGGGTATCTCGGATATTATTAGAAATAGAGACTTGCAGAACGAAAGATGACACTTAAATATTTTTCGTGGCTCTATATGAAGCCAAAAAATATTAAAGCAAATAATTACCTAAATAAACATGCTACCTAAAAACCACCTATATTAATTTAAAACAGCTCACAAACGAGTATATTTAGGTAACCTAAGTACTATATAGATACCACGGGTAGCGGGTTTTTAGGTATTTAACCCATTTTTCCACCGTTTTGTTACAAGGTTTGAGCATAGAAATTAATTTATGGGTTATACAATAGGAATATTATTAATATTTTTTATTATAGGGAATGGAAAAATATTTTTTAATATAAAAATGTAATTATTACTGGTATTATTCCAGGATTTTCTTTTTAGATATCATTAACCTACGATTATAGAAAATAAGAAGAATTTATTGTATTCTATACTTTGCATTTAACCCAATATTACAATGACGCTTTTTTATTACTGTGGCCCCACATCGCAATGCTACTAAAATTTATGCCGGATGTATAGTACATAAATATCTTTAAATGTTAAAAAAAAACGTAATAGAGCTAAAATGGCTTTAATGGCTACTTAAATGTTATGGTTAGACTCAGCTTTATTTTAACTTAATAATGGCTTAATATAAAATATAGAAAAATGGATATAAAGGAGTTTAAACTCTTTACAGGGTGTCCGAATTTTGTTGAAGTTACAAGGTATTTCGGTTATTATTAAAGATAGAGACTTGCAGTTTTCGTAAAATACTTTTTGTTGAAACGAAAGATGACACTAAAATATTTTTCAAGGCTCTCTTTGTTTCTAACTTGGGGAAGATTTTTTTTGATTTTTGGAGCTTTTTGTATTTCAGTTATCTAATAACTTCAATAAAATTAAACTGACATTATTAGGTATTTATACCAAGAATCCAGTAGTCTAGTTAGAGCTATGTAATATTTAATATTTTTTGAAATATAAACATTTAAATGAATGTTTTTCTTATGAAACACCCTGTATGTTTTTAAATTATTAAATTATGTTGGATAAAAGCATTTCAAAGGCTTATAATACTTATAAGTTATTTTATATTTTTAGACATAAAATTAATCTTATTAATCATAATATAGACTTTCTAAACAAAAGAATAAAGATAGCCGTCAGTCGTCCATTTTTTTTTTTTTTTGATTAACAGCAATATGTAAGTTTTACCATAATTATTTGAAGTTATTAATTTTTTTATTATTCAGTTTTATTTAATTTTTATCCGTCATTTATTAATTTTATATGAAAATATAGCACTAAATGCCAATTTCACAAATAGCGAAATGCATGATATGTTGGAATGCTATGGTGCAACGAAAATAGTGATTCTGACATGTATGTAGAAAAGTTTTTTTTTCTTATTTTTTGTTTGGCTGATGGTTAATTATGTTATATTATTTTATTAGGTACCCTAACAAAAGGCAACTATTTTTTGACTTGGCAAATTTTTTACTGATTTGTCAAGCTTGCCAAGTCAAAAAAAAAAGAAACAAAATTGTGGACAGAACTTGAACTAATTCTAGGTCTTAGTACTTTAAGAGGCCAATATTTTTGGACGGTTGGATATCTTCTCCTTTTTCTGAGTTCAATAAATGAAAAAATTGGGAAAAGGGGATCTCATGCCTGTTGTTTTTCTAGGTGGACCTTGCTCTGTAGGTAGAACATAAGCATTAAATTGAATATGGGGTATTCCATGCCAAATCGACCACTTCTGAACCCGATCCTTTTAGATTTGGCTAAATGTTTTTCGTCCTAAAGACGTTTCTCAGAATTTTTCAAATTTTTACCCAACTCAAAAAAGTTATGAATTATAAAAAAATGTTTTTTTTTTTTATCAAATAGCCATTACTTTAAAAAAAAAACCTTCTGGGACCGCACCAAATAGTTTGTTTTTAACGGTACTTTCAGAAAAAAATACAAAATTTTAAAGGTCATCTTATGAATTTTTTTCAGTTTTTCGAGAAAAACCATCAATTTATTGAAGTTCGCCGTTTTTTATTATTTTTTTTTATACTTCAATCAGTTCTACAATTATTTTCATTATTCCGGAGTGGGCCGTTTTTCTTTTCTATTTTTTTTATTTAATTGAAAAAAAAATTAAAATTTTCAAAAATGTTTTCTTTTATATATATATTATTTATATAACAAAAGAAATGTTATTAAATTTTTTTTAGGTTATTATATTCTTTATTTTTAATCTTTAGCCACGATTTTACTAGCTAGAATTAATGACTGATAACATTCAATGTCATCATATAATTTAGATTATTATTGTATAATACCTTATAATTATTATATTATATATATATATATATATATATATATATATATATATATATATATATATATATATATATATATATATATATATATATATATATATATATATATATATATATATATATATATAATATATATATATATATATATATATATATATATTATATATATATATATATATATATATATATATATATATATAATAAAATAATTATAAGGTATTATATTCTTTATTTATAATCCTAATCTACAATTATAATGACTGACATTGAATGTTTATTGCATCAGTTATTAACATTTCTTTTGTTATATAAATAATATATATAAAAGAAAACATTTTTGAAAATTTTAATTTTTTTTCAATTAAATAAAAAAAAATAGAAAAGAAAAACGGCCCACTCCGGAATAATGAAAATAATTGTAGAACTGATTGAAGTATAAAAAAAATAATAAAAAACGGCGAACTTCAATAAATTGATGGTTTTTCTCGAAAAACTGAAAAAAAATCATAAGATGACCTTTAAAATTTTGTATTTTTTTCTGAAAGTACCTTTAAAAACTAACTATTTGGTTCGGTCCCAAAAGGTTAATTTTTTTATAAAGTAATGGCTATTTGATAAAAAAAACATTTTTTTATAATTCATAACTTTTTTGAGTTGGGTAAAAATTTGAAAAATTCTGAGAAACGTCTTTTATAAAATAGAAAAGGACGAAAAACATTTAGCCAAATCTAAAAGGATCGGGTTCAGAAGTGGTCGATTTGGCATGAAATACCCCATATTCAGTTTAATGCTTATGTTCTACCTACAGAGCAAGGTCCACCTAGAAAAACAACAGGCATGAGATCCCCTTTTCCCAATTTTTTCATTTATTGAACTCAGAAAAAGGAGAAGAGATCCAACCATCCAAAAATATTGGCCTCTTAAAGTACTAAGATCTAGAATTAGTTCAAGTTCTGTCCACAATTTTGTTTCTTTTTTTTTTTTGACTTGGCAAGTTTTTTACTGACTCTGTAATAATGAAAAAAGGCGTTCATACAGACAAATCAGTAAAACATTTGCCAAGTCAAAAAAAAGTGAAACAAAATTGTTGACAGACCAGATTATAGGGGTATTTTCTACGCTTGTCAAAATATTAATTTCCTCAACTTTTTGTTAAGGCTTACTGAAATTTTTTAAGCAAGATTTTATAAAGGATCTTAATTTTGTTTTAATTCTAAGAAATATATTTTGATGTGGTTGCCTTTTGTTAGGGTACCTAATAAAATAATATAACATAATTAACCATCAGCCAAACAAAAAATAAGAAAAAAAAACTTTTCTACATACATGTCAGAATCACTATTTTCGTTGCACCATAGCATTCCAACATATCATGCATTTCGCTATTTGTGAAATTGGCATTTAGTGCTATATTTTCATATAAAATTAATAAATGACGGATAAAAATTAAATAAAACTGAATAATAAAAAAGTTAATAACTTCAAATAATTATGGTAAAACTGACATATTGCTGTTAACTAAAAAAAAAATGGACGACTGACGGCTATCTTTATTCTTTTGTTTAGAAAGTCTATATTATGATTAATAAGATTAATTTTATGTCTAAAAATATAAAATAACTTATAAGTATTATAAGCCTTTGAAATGCTTTTATCCAACATAATTTAATAATTTAAAAACATACAGGGTGTTTATAAGAAAAACATTCATTTAAATGTTTTATTTCAAAAAATATTAAATATTAGATAGTTCTAGACCACTGGATTCTTGGTATTAATCCTAATAATGTCAGTTTAATTTTATTGAAGTTATTAGAAATGAAATACAAAAGCTCCAAAAAAAAAAATCTTCCCAAGGAAACAAAGAAGCCTTGAAAAATATTTTAGTGTCATCTTTCGTTTCAACAAAAGTACTTTACGAAAACTGCAAGTCTCTATCTTTAATAATAACCGAAATACCTTCTAACTTCAACAAAATTCGGACACCCTGTAAAGAGTTTGCCCTTTATATCCATTTTTCTATATGTTATATTAAGCCATTATTAATTAAAATAAAGCTGAGTCTAACCATAACATTTAAGTAGCCATTAAAGCCATTTTGCTCTATTTTTTTTTTAACATTTAAAGATATTTATGTACATACATCCGGCATAAATTTTAGTAGCATTGCGATGTGGGGTAATAAAAAAATCATTGTAATATTGGGTTAAACGATTTTCAGCTAGAATTAAGAAAGAATAAACAATTTTATTGCATTACATTCAATCATTTTTTTATATATATATATATATATATATATATATATATATATATATATATATATATATATATATATATAATAATAATAAAATAAATATAAAAAAAAAATAAAAAGCTCTACTCTATCTTATTAGACAATTTATCCAAAATTTTACTTAATAAATTTTTAAATAATTCTATAAATACTAATAATTTAAATAAAAATAACAATAGAACAATAGAAGTTAAACAATCTTCAGAACTTTTTGAACACAGTTTGGCTTTTTCTCTAGAAAACTCATCTTTTTTATCCAATAATAACCAACCAACTAATATTTCTCGAAATATTAGTGTCTTATCAACTGAAAATCAACCCTTTATTATTTTTCACTACCATATTGCGGTGAAACTTTTCCAAATTGAAAAATTTTAACTAAACATACAGGCCTTAAAAAAGTGGTTTAAAAATTGGAAACACTTTTTCCAGGCAAAAAAGATACAGATAGTGATTTAAATAAATCGAATGTTGTTTACTCTTTCAATGCAGGGGAAATGCAACAGTAACTATATAGGACAAACTTCCACTGTTTTAACAACGCATTCCCAGACATAAGAGCTTTTGCAGATTTCCAAAAAAAACATTACCCTATCAGAACTATCCTTATGACCAATCGTAACTTTGGATTTTGCTAATGCAAAGGTACTTAATACAGAAAGAACAAAAACAAAAGACAGTTTTTAGAAATGGGGGAAATTTTTTCCTGGATAGTTGTTCTGAATAAAAGAAAAGATATTGACGATCTGAGCATAATTTATTCTAGCCTCTTAGAAAACTTAAAACAAAACGATAATTAAGATAGATTTTTTTTATTTCTTTGTATCCATCCTTATTTTTATAATAATTGTATAATAAAATATAAAAAAGAAAAAAATCCTAAATAATTTAAAAGAATTTTCTGTAAAATTTCCAATACACTGTATACATATTTTTTCGACGAAATAACAAAAAAGAAAAAAACCCCAAAGGAATGTTGTCCTGATAATACCACTACTGCTATTGATTTCGATATGTATTAACTTAACAGGGGATTTTTCAAGGTGTTTAGAAAACACAAAATGTATAAATGTTTAAAAAAATTTAAATTCAAAAATTATGAAAACGCTAGAATGTAAAACAATAAATGATTATGTTTCTTATAATGACTTTAGCCTTAAGAAAACTCACTTTGCACGTAAGTTTTATTGTTTTATTGTTAAATATTACCGTTTTAAAACAAAAAAGTTGCATTTTAGAATAATTTTTTGATTGTAAAAGATTTTTCTTTATTTGTAGCTTTGAAAAGGAAAAAAAAAATTTCCAAAGCTCGGCGTTTAGTAAAAAAAGAATTTTACTGCCCTAAAGAATCCCAAGAATTTTCTAAATTTATATATATAAAATATATATATATTATATATATATATTATATATATATATATATAAAAATTAATATATATATATATAATATATATATATAATATATATATATATATATATATATATTTATATATATATATATATATATATATATATATATATATATATATATATATATATATATATATAAACAATTTTTGAAACTTATTTTTCTTTTCAATTACATTAAAAAAAATTGCAATCGATGGGTTTTCTCGAAAAAGATCTCATCTCATCAGATGACCTTTAAAATTTTGTATTTTTTTCTGAAAGTACCTTTAAAAACAAACTGTTTGGTGCGGTCCCAAAGTTGAATTTTTAAAAAGGTTATGGCTATTTGAAAAAAAAGGCCATTAAAAAAAAAACATAACTTTTTTGAGTTGGGTAAAAAAAATTAAAAGCATTCTGAGAAACGTCTTTTATAGGATAAAAAATGACGAAAAACTTTTAGCCAAATCTAAAAGGGTCGGGTTCAAAATTGGTTGATTTGGCATGAAATAACCCATATAAAGTACAAAAATTGCAAATTTTAATGTTTATAAATATGTTTAAAAATATATATTATAAAATTCTTTTAATTTTTTTTTTGTTTTTAAAAAGAATAGGCGAATATCTAAACTTTATAATTAATACATATACCTGATTTTATCAATAAAATGTATCTAATAGTCATAAATTATATTATAAAACCTTTTAAAAACCCAAATTTTAAAAAATTTCGCAGTATTTTGCTATAAAATTTTTTTTTAGAGGGTCAAACCTATTTTTCATGTTCTGTGCAAAGTAACTATTTTTTTATATGTTTAATTGGTTTAAGAGGCAAAATTCTAAACTAAATTATCTATTGACAACCAGTAGTATTAAATAGTAAACAATAGATTTTTTACTTTTTGCTCTTTGTTAACTTAGTTCGTTGTTAAGTTTATTGTTAACTTTAACAACAAGTTCGTTACTGGGCCGTTAGTCTTATATTAAGGTCTTACCCAAAATTTCTGTCATATTGGAAAACAATTTTTACCTGAAACAAATAAAAAATAAATTAAAGTATTTTACAACATTTTACTAAAAAATATTATTCACCTATTTTGTGTCTATTATACAGATTGGCTTAGCTCGAACTTGGAATAGAATTTCTGTATAATAAAAAAAAATAAAAATTAAGAATTCTTAAGTAAAAAGAAATAAAGTAAAACATAGAGCATCATTGTCAATTTTTTTTATTTATTATGCGTGTCGAATGTTATTCTTCACTTATATTTTAATTGCTTTAAAGGGGAGACTATTTTTGTATACAGAAGCTTAACATTATTTAAAGATACTGTGTAGCTCAAAGTGCTGAAGAAGTCATTGGGCGTTATGCTTTTACCTATCCTGATCAACCAGGGCCTACTTCCTAAATAATTTTATATATTATAATATTTTCAAAAGGTTTGAAAAGCAGGGTTGTATCGATAATTGTTTAAAATTTACCTTCTCAGAGGGAGACCTTAAAACGTTTAATTTTATTTTTTGTATGTATTTGAAAGTTTCTGTTGCATTTAAAAAAAATATATTTTATTTTAAAGAGTTAGTTGGGAATTTATTAAATATTTTGTAGGGACATTACATTTTTTTAGCTTCATAGGTATTTAAAATATGAACATTAAGATTCACTATTATCTTTTAATTTACTTTACAGTAACTTTAAAAGCTGACAATAATTTACCATTTTTTTTATTTAAAAGAAAAAATGATAGTTTTTTATGTTTTTCCATGTACCACTTTTTAAAAGATGATGATTAAAGTTGATTTACCGTTAAATTTTTGGTACCAAAAATATCTCTGTGCACTAGGCTAAACGGTCATACGGCCGAGTGCTGATCGCGTTGTTAAATTTAGCAATGGACTTAGCAATTGTTAAAAGTTAACAACGGTTTAGAATGTTTAACAAAACGTCATTGTCCTGTAAAATCTGACATTTTGTTAAACATTCTAAACCGTTGTTAACTTTTAACAATTGCTAAGTCCATTGCTAAATTTAACAACGCGATCATCACTCGGCCGATAATCAGATAAACCAATAAAAAGTCAAATTGCAGACAATTAAAACAAGTCACGTTTGCTTAAAACAACTTTTTCTAATAAAAAGCTAAGTCCTAAAGAAGTTGACTATTATTTGTTTTAAAAATTTGATAGAGACATTACTCGTTTTGGTTTTTAGGAATCTGACGAGGGTTTTACAGATGTGTGCATTAAAGTATATTGGCCCTTCCCATTTTGTTAAATAGCTAACAATAAACTTAAATTACCTAAATGGTTGGGTGTTTCCGAATTTTATGAAGTGAACTAACGAGGATGTATATTATAGATGTATTTTGCATTTATTTTTCAATTTCTTATTGTTTAAAGACTTTGACTTGTAGATTTTTTTAAATGTGTAATAGTTTTTTTTTTGGCCTGAGGCTATTTTCCCATTTAGCCACTGTGTAATAGTTCTATACACTGGCCTTCATATGGACCAACGGTATCATATGCGCAGTTCAAAAGTTAGATTTTATGTTCGAAAAAATGTGTTTGTGCGCTGTGGTGGTAGCCATTGCTTAGGGTCTTAAATCATGCCCAAAACGGACCGGCAGACCGATTTTATTTACACATTTGTCGCCGGCCAGTTCCGTACTGGCCGCTTGTGTGAGCTTTTTTAGTTTTGGACTGACTTAATTTGTGATTTGTGATAGAATTTCTATATAATAATTGATTCTAAACAAGTTTTACTTGACTTATTTTGTGTTTAGTGGTAGAATTTATACATTCCTTTTGTGCTGATTGGTCGACCCCTCCTCGTTGATCAATCGCCACGGTATGATATCTATGATATCTCTCGTACACTTATTCGTACTGCAAAACGGCAGGGCTGCATTTAGTAAATGTATGCTCGTTTTGTATAAATCCATTTAAGATGTTTACAATATCTTATTATCGCTATCGAAAACATAAGTCTAAGCAGGAAAAGGGTTGACGTTATTTGTACCATTATTTTTTTCTCTCTGTTTATAAGTTTGTTCCAATCTCGCAAAAAACCGTTTATTGTTCGGCCAATTACAAGTCTAGTCAAATAAACCCATTTCTAACCGATAGGTGATAGTGTATTACACGATCCCTTTACTGATCCCCAAGCAAAGCACAACCCTTTAAATGTACAAAAAGCGTTGAAACTTCGTCGTTTTTGAACTGGCATAAGCCGTGTAAAGTAGACACTTACGCGTTTAATCGATTCTAACAGTTTCAAAACCGTTTCACGCCGATACAAAGACTGGGTCTTCAAACAAACGCTATCTTTTATTACCCTCTATTTTTGCTATTTAAATTTTGCAATATTACATTTTGTTACCTTATTGTTTATATTACTACCTAACATAATGTATATATGTATAGAATCGCAAAATAAAAATCAGTGTTTAAATATAGAAAAAAGAGTTATTTGTGCAATCAGTTGGGAAAAGCATTATTTTTCGTAACGAGCAGAGTAAAAGAATGTAAGTCATGAAAAATAGTGTTTTCCAACGCGTTTTACACAATATTTTTTCCAATTTTAAATATGATATGATTTTTTTTAATTCAAGTTTAAAATATAAAAAACTTTTCAAAACTCATTGACGTTGTCAAATATTTTACTTTTTATCACCAGTTGCGAAATATTTTACTTTTTGTAACTAGTGATAAAAACTAAGATATTTGACGTCAATGAGTTTTGAAAAGTGTCACTTTAAATGTAAAAAATTTAAAAAAATGGCAACAAAAAGTTATTTCAAATTAAAAGAGATAGAAATAAATATTATATTATTTATATATTATATAAATTCATGCACAAAATTAAGGTACACATTAAAACTTGTCAATTTAATCATATCATATAATTTAGTTATTAAACAAGAATAATTTGAAAATAATAATGTTAAAAAATGGCTTGGTTGTGTTTTAGTATATTATAATTAATTTGTCAAAAATAAACTCAATAGGCTCAACGGTTAAATTTGCTTGCGTGGTACGATAAGGGACTTAATATTAAAAATGAATAACAATACAAATTTTTACAAAATTTCGATTAAAAGGGGATTAAATGCATTTATTTGGGCAAGCCATGAATAATTTTACACATTCTTTGTAAAAATTACAAATGTCTTTAATTTTAATTGTTTCGCTTTCGGTGCCACGCAAATTAAAAATTAGAATATCTCGAAAGTAGTTGAGTTGATCGAGTTAACTTACAAGCACATGTCTTTTATAAAATTAAGCAGAAAAGAATCATGAATCTAATTAAAAAAAGGTAAGCCAAAAAAGTTAAGACCAAATAATGATAAAGAAAAAAATAAAATTACCTGATGCTACCCCACTGGTTCATAATAGTAACAGAAGTTTTTCATCAAAAGTTGTATTTTAGTTCTAACTGTACCAAGTTTTATTTAAATCAAAAAACCCGATTAATAAAATGATGGATTTTCCTCTCCTCGCTTTAAAAATTTCTCTTTCACACATGCCTATAAACCATTTTTATTTTATTATTGGCCAAGAAAGCTCCCATTAGGCAATGGCGTATGTTTTTTGAATCACCCTGTATATTTATACATATTATTTAGTCTAAATGCATTTTATTGCCCAAATACAACCAATCTTCCTATTTTTTTTTGGGTACAAAAACTAAATTCTTCTTAAAACAAATAAATTTTTATTCTTTCACAATACTAATTCTATATTCTATTTTTTTCCTAAAAATTTTACCTCCTTAATAGTTTTTGGACATGTTCGATTCCACAAGGAAAAATCTACATGTTTGTTTAATTAGTATTGGTGTATCAGGGCTATTTAAACAATACCTAATACACCTGCTGTCAACACCGTAGTTGCAGTCAGTTCCATAATATCTTTAGTCCCTAATTTAAAGACCCGTATAATTAAATTAAGCACAGTGATTATTGCTTATGAAGGCAAATGAAGGAAGGGTCATTACGTATTCTGACCTTTCCTGTACCACAAAAGCATTTTGTCGCACCATTACGCCTAGTAAATGCAGCCCTCAAAACAAGCTAGTACGATATCCCAATTCTGATTCGGACGTTTATTTGGGGTTTCCTAATTTTAGTTGAGCTGATTTAGGAAACCCTAATTATCTTAATGACAATTATGTTATAAGGCTATGAACTACGTCAAAAAATGAGGGGTAAAAGCTACTACAACGTTAAAGGTGTTTTATTGTTTCATATGTTCAACTGATCCTAAAGTATAAAAATTCATAAAGTGCTACTATTAAAAGGGGTGCATTTTTAGGATAGGGGTGATTTTGTTAACTTTTTAGTTTTTTACTTTAATTAAAAGGCTATGCACTTTTTGTAAATAGGCTTTAACACAAAAGTTGTTTAAAATAAAATTTTCTATCGAAACGTCAACTTTTAAAAGCAAAAAAATGCAAGAAATATTTAAAAAACCAAGCAAGATAATATATTTTTTTTAATTTTGGAAATTTTGCCCCATAACTATTTTCCACGCGGATTTAGGTAAATATTTGTTTTAAATAAAAAAACCTTATCTTCACTAAAAAGGTTAAATTTATTATGGGATCCAAAGCGCTTTGGTTAAACAACCATTATCGAGGGTCAGTTTTATATCTGAAAAAATGTAAATGTATAACACTTATAAATAAATGTAAAAATAAAACCAAACTTACATCACTTTGGCACATGGTAAACTGCGTCAAAACAAAAAAAAACATACATTTTACAAAGGTTCGCAACACTAATTAAAAACTAACAACAACCAAAATAGTAAATTATAAACATTTAGTTCCCAATCAGTCATTTCTACATTTCCGTAAAATGGTCAAATAAAATATCTTATAAAAATACAGTTGTGTGGTTTGATACATTGATACATTTTTTATATATTAAAATTCTTTAATAGGAATTAATATACTATAATTAATACTATAAAAAATTACTTAAACAACCTAACTACATGTTCTGCCTCTACATATCGTCTACCAAAGAGTTCATTTAGGCTAGTAACGTCTCTAACTTTGCTATTTCTATGTTTTCTAGAGCATCCAATTTTTTGCTATTTGAAATATAGTGTAGCATTTTAAAGTTGTCTTTAATATTAAAAGTATGATTTGATTCTTTTAAGTGACCTCCAAAAGCTGATCTGTTATCGTTTGGAGATTTTTGTGAATTTAGATGTTTTTGTATTCTTGTTTTAAAAGTTCTTCCTGTTTTTCCCACATATTGTGAGTTACAGTCACACAGCTCAGTCTGTAGACTCCACTTTTTTGAATGGTTTCAGCTTGATCTTTGGTGTGTGATAACATATATTTTAAGTTTATTGCATAACTATAAACTATGCGTACATTTTCCAAAATATCTCTTAATACATTACCAATTTTAAGTGAAATATTATTTAAATAAGTTAACTTAATGTATCTAGGAGGTTGCCAAGGTGGAATTGACTCATCCCTACTGTTGATCATCTCCCTTCCAACTTTGGTAAACTTTTTTTAATTAGTTTATCTATCAACATTTTGGAGTAACCGTCATTTTTTGCAATTTGGTAAATGATGTTTCTTTCATTTATGAAATCTATAGGCAAAAGAGGGATAGAGAGGAGTCGACGAATTAATGAATAAAAGGCAGCCAATTTATGCAAAATTTGATGATTTGAATCAAAAAGAATAGTGCGATCTGTCTGTGTTGATGTTCTAAAAACTGAATAAAAGATTTAGGTAAATGTATTGCTTTATAGTTAAAATGCTGTTACCAAGTTCTTTAAAATGGATTTGGTAAACGTCTTTGGGATTTGTAATAACCGAGATATGAATTTTTAAATTTGGCTTGTTTAATTGTTTTTTTTAATTTTTAAAGTTTTTCTTTGAACTTTGTCCTATAACTTTTTTCCCTGTAAGTTAAGCCAATAAAAAAATGCAAACAATAGAATTGTTTAACGTTAATTTGTTTTAACTAGAAAAATAGGGTTTACATGTAAGATAGCCTTCGGTATCTCAATTTTTTAATTTTCTCGTTTTAAATGTTGAAGAACATACAAAAATTATAAATTACCGAATGGGTGAACTTCTGTCTAGTTAGCAAATTTATTATAGAGCAAACATTTGAGATTTTTAATTCAATACAAATTTTTCCAATAAAATGTAATTTTAACTTTTTTTTAAATTCTTTTTTCAGAGTTTGCACATCGACTTTAAATTAAATTCTAAACAGCTTTTTTAAATATTTGTTTAGATGTCATAACAACTAATCTTACTATTACATGTTTTAATTTAATTTTTAAAATTCTTTCCCCAACCAATTTTTGGTTACTGGATAAGCATAGGCGATTGCCAAAAAACTTTTTAATAATTGTTTTAAGAATATTTTTTTTATATGTGTTTAACATTTTGGCGGTCACTGTATATATTGCTGGAAAATTTATATCATTTAGGTATATTATAAAATACTGTTTCTTATTTGACAATTTATGTAAGTAAATTTATAACTTTAAATTGCTTCGACTATTTCTCCAAAGAAACTAATCAAAATTAATTTGATTTCCCTCGTCTGATAAACTTCTGGCAGAAACTATTTGTTTGCCAAAATTTGGTGTAAGCATTTAGTTTATGGGTTTTGCTGCCCTTGCTTCTTTGCGCGACCCCAATGCTTGGTAATAATGTAAATTATCCATTCGGTCTAGGGTTAGTTTTGGTACAATTTTGAAAACTTGGTTCATTTATTATAAAGGATGTTCCTAAAGTCATCAATTTAAGTAACATAATATACCTGGTGACACAGCGGACATGTAACAGCCCATAACTTTTTTATTTATAAGAATTAATTTTTAAAATTAAGGGGATGCACCTGTCATAGAAACACGCTTCTAAAGACTAAATAAAACCATATTTTCACTTCCGGTTTAACCGGAAGTTACCCTAAATTTAGAATTTTAAATAGCACCCGTATATATTTTTAGCCTACTTGATCCGCCTCAAAATTCCCTTTTTAACCATGTGTCAGACTTGTCATTTTATTTTAAAATGGTTGCCAAATTTGATTGTTTTCCCAAAATTTTAGTAGGCCATGATGTGACAATTACAAATAATCAGCATGTAAAAGACATTGAGATGTGAAGAATAAGGTGTAAAAATATTTGTGATTTTGTTAATGTTAATTTGTAAAATTTTAGAAATGTATTTTTTTAACGCTTAATATCTCAAAATCCAAAATGGAAAACTCCAATTTTTATTCAATATAACTTTAGATCAAACATTTATTATTTCATATAATTTATTAGAACTAGTATGAAAAACTAACTTGTTTTATTAAAAACGCAAAATTATACATATCCACATTTCTCTGTAATAATTGTTTAGTTCACTTTTGTGTTATAGGTTTAGTTATTAATTAAATTTATTTGCATTAATCCAAATTGTGTTTTGATTTCATGGATCTCTTAACATATTTAACATTTATGTTATCCCTGTGCTGGGGAATACACTGCCTACTTGACGCATTATTGTTACCTGTACTTATACTTATTAAAATTATTTGCGAATCAATGTAGATATGTATAATTTACCGATTATGGTAAAAAGGTCGGATGTGCATACCAATTTTGATAAATTATATGAAATAGTAAATGATTAATCTAAAGATAAATTAAATACAAATTGAAATTTTCTATTTTGGATTTTAAGGTATTAAGCGTTAAAAAAATACATTTATAAAATTTTAAAAATTAACCTTTATTCCTAACTCTTATTGTATACATAAAAAGTAACAAAATCACAAAAATTTTTACGCGTAATTTTTTACATCTCAACGCCTTTTACATGCTGATACTTTGTAATTGTCACGTCATGACTTATTTAAATTTGAAAAAAAAAACGATTTTCGTAGTAGTGAAATAACATGATAAGTGTGTCACACGGTTCAGAAGAGAAATTTAAGGCGGATCAGGTAGGTTAAAAAAAAATATATAGGGTGCTATTTAAAATTTTAAATTTAGGGTTACTTCCGGTTAAACCAGAAGTGAAAAAATTGGTTTTATTTAGTTATTAAAAAAGTGTCCTTATGACAGGTGCATCACCTAAATTGCAAAAATAAATTCTAATAAATAAAGAAGTTTTGGGCTGTTACGTGTCCGCTGTGTCACCCGGTATATGGAATAAATGGTGGCTTTATTATAGCCAGAAAGAAAAACATTTTAATTACGAAAAAGCAAAACAAATGTTTAAAAAAGTTACACGGATCATAAAAACCTTTATTCTTATTTTTTTTTATATTTAGGTTACCTTAAGAAGGGAGCAAACTAAAGTTTCATTTTAACATATTCTCAAATTTCACATGACAGGGTGCAAGTTCAAATCTCACGAAATTCAGTGGTAGAGTACTTTTAATTAAAAAAATACAGCACAAACGGCCGCGTTGAAACATCGTTTTTCATTAGATAAGCGATGGTACAACTCCCTCCCAGTGGGATCGAGCCGCTATAATCATTCTCCATAAAAAGGGAGACATAGCGAAACTACAAAATTACAGACCCATAAGTCTTCTCTCGCATATGTATAAAATATTTATGAGAATAATGACCAAAAGAATTTCTAACAAACTAGACCTGTATCAACCCTGTGAACAAGCGGGCTTCCGAACAGGGTATGGCACAAATGACCATCTGCAGACGTTGAAAACTCTGATCGAACGGTGTGTGGAATACAACAAACCACTTTTCCTGGTGTTTGTCGGATACAAAAAGGCAGCACGTGTAAAAATACACGAATACACGCAAGACTTTCGCATCGAACGAGGAATGCGCCAGGGAGATGTCCTATGGCCAATGCTATTTACGGCGCTCTTGGAATATATGTTTAAAAGAAGTTGAAAATACAGGCTACAGAATGCGTCGAGAATAGTGGGGCTTAACATCAACACTAACAAAACAGAATTTATGACCAATTTCGTATTAAGTGAGGGCATACCGCTGAATGGTAGTTTTTTAAGACAAACCAGCGCATATAAATATCTAGGCCACGAAATCCGCATTGGAAGAGACAATCACAACTGTAAGATAAAACGCAGAATTGGGCCAACAAGGGGCGCTTTAGGTAAACTAATACATATCTTTACATCAAATATCCTTATATACCTAACGAGAAAGGTTTTTATTCAACGCGTATTCCCAGTACTCTTACCCTCACAAAACAGTCTATAAATAAAATAGGCATTGCACAAAGATCGATGCAGGGCCTTTCCTCTCAGAGACAGAATCTCTAATAACTAGGGCAAATGACAGGTGTTACTGATGCGATAGTGAGAGTAACAAATTTAAAATAGAATTGGGCGGGCCACGTAGCTAGGTTTGCGGATGGACGATGGAAGAAAAGGATTTTGGAATGGAGACCCCGTCAGGACGCACATTGCAGTAGGGGACGACCACCAACGAGATGGTCCGACGACATCAGGAGAATCCGGACAAATTGGATAAATGCCGCACAGGACCGGCAAGGATGGATTGGATTGCAGGAGGCCTATGTCCAGCAGTGGACGAGACAAGGCTAAGTGATGATGTAATGAAGCGAACTAGGTAACGTCGGGCTTGCCTAATAATCTGATAGGTTACCATAAGTGGAAATTACGTGCTGTTGTGTGTGGCCGGATTTTACGGTATACTGTTGGTACCGTCTGGATGACGTTATGACGTTTTCTAGACGGCAGTGGTTACTTATAATTATTGGGTTTATTTTGTGTATAACATAAAATGACTTTACAAATTTACAATATAAATTATGTTTTTGGCATAACCTAGAAGGAAATCTATCCATTAATAATAAAAAACGTAAAAACAAGTTATAGTCAATCCTCAAAGCTCCAGCGTTCCTAGGTTTGACTAGTCAATCCTCAGGTCTGACTTGAAGTCTTAGTAAAAGCCCAAACAAATGAAGTTTTTCGGCCTCTGACTTAAGAATTTTCGTAAATCCTAGGAGAAACTAATTTGGTCAGGCAAACGTCAAAACTCAATTTAATGGAATCGGGGTTTGACCAGTCAAACTTCAATTAGGTATTAGAAAGTCTCAGTTTGTTAAATTAGATGTAATAAAACGATTTTTTTATTTTAATGTTTATTGTTGTTATATTGTCCTAGTTAAAATAAAAAAATTCTTTATTTAGACAGGGTGAGGCATTCTGACATTTAGAATTGCACAATACATCAAACAAACTAAATTGTTTTATTTGGGTTACTCGCCTTTTTACTTTTTGGAAAATGGGACCCTCTTCGTCCGGGTCCCGGGGTATGCAGGCGATTTGCAAGTTCATAGGGGTCAATAGGGCTAGACAGGGTCAGCCCGCATACCCCGGGACCCGGACCAAGAGGGTCCCATTTTCCAAAAAGTAAAAAGGCGAGTAACCAAAAAAAAACCAACTAAAACATGGATCCGCCACAAAACTATAGAACATATTTACAATACATCAGATCTCTTACATTTACAACTAACCACAACTAACTACAACTAACCACAACTAACCAAAACTAACCACAACTAACCGCAAGTATAAACTTATTTAAACGTGTTAGAAGTACAGTCGACGTTTGACCGAGTCTGCCAGCAACTTAACAAATAACTTAAAGAAAAAAATGCAGTTTAATTTTCTATGTTTTATTTGTTATTAACTAAAAATATTGGATCTTAAATTATCAAAAACACCTATTTTTTTCCTTTTAGCAATTTCAAACCAGTCCTTTAGAAACTGATTATTGATTTTGTGAATTGACATCTGGTTATTCCCACAAAACAATTATCTTTTAATGGTGCTCCACCTTTTGCTTTTAAAATTTTAATAAAGAAAGTTACATTTTTATATTATTTACCAACGTATTCTTAATACTTCCAAATCTTTTATAGCATTAAAAGTAAAGCAAATAAGCTAGATTGCCAATATTTACAGCAATAAAGAAGAATTATTTTAACTATATAAAAAAACAGGTTTTTTATTATCTCATAATATAATAGTATTTTTAACAAAAAATTTATTTATTATTGTCTTATGCAAGTGAAACGGGTTAAGATCTTTATAACAGTTATTTAAGTACTTACTAAACAAGCTGTATACGACTGCACATCCTAATTCAAACTCCCTGGGCTTAAAGAAGTTTTGCCCGTCGGTAGTCTACTTTCTATGCAAATTTTACACCATAGTTAACCAGACTACGGAAAATTATGTACTTTCCTGCCTAACTTGGTGTATGTTTTTGGTATTTTCTTGGATATAGAAATTCGAGTATGAAGGTTAGTAATTTTACTAACTCTGGTGAGTTAACCCATTTTAATTGGCAATTATTTTAAAGTGGCAATAATTTGCGGGAAACTATTTCATCCAACAATTATTTTTTCATTAAATCACATACTTAAGGTTTATTACTTGTCATTGTTTCACTCTTATACAGTACAGGATCATCCAACGAGGACTGCCCAGAGCTATGTTGGTGCCTTTTTTCGTATTTAAAAACATGTAATAGAGGCTTTACACTCGCCCAAAAATCGCGGCTGCGAACTGGCCCTCTACACACGCAATGTTCAAGGTTACGTTCATTGATTTTATTTGTCGCAAGAAAAAAAACCGATATCGAATGGGAAACGCCGCGAAACGCGAACGACAAGCCGCGACACCATCCACACTGGCGTTTCACGACTTTTGCACAGAAGACCTTCAGTTCACCTTTAGAAATAAAGTGTTATAAGTCCCCTACAAAAATAAATCCATGATTTTTTTATGCACACATATGCCACGTGTATACATAGTCACACACTTAAGACAAGTAAAAATGCCTATTTGTATCTCTTATGTGTAAACTATACTATTCCAAAAATTTACATTTAAATCATAGTCAGTCCCTTACTGAATCCCCTCTACTCGCATGGTCTTGAGTAACATCTGGCTATTTTATTCTCTTTTGAGTAAAGATAAAACTGTTGTGGTTACTCGTGGAATACTAACTTTAATCGATGCAAGTGTCGCGAGAGCTGATGAGTTTGTTGATTATTTAAGAGACCTTACGTTACAATTCATGTAAATTGCACAAAATCACACCCGAAAAAGTTCAATCGCTGCAGTAAAAAGACAACATGAGGATAAACAGGCCAGTACAACATAAGTAAGTTTTGTGGCGATGAAGCCAATGAAGAGGCTCCTTCTTCTTCTTCTTCCCTGGGAGCCGTCTTGATTAACTACCGGCGGCAGCGCTCATGGGCTTTTTGTGCCTAATCTTCCATTGTCTTTTATATCAATCCTCCCATTAGTCTCTTTCCTTCTACAAGTCTGTATAACCCTGAGACTGGTTTGTTGATATATTCCTGTGGGCTCATTTCCGGTTGCCCAAATAATGCCTGTCTTTTGTGATTCAATGCTTTACATTCGCACAGGATATGGTAGGCTGTTTCTTCCCCCTCGTCGCACATTCTGCAACTTGGGTCCCCATTGTATGAGCCTATCTTGTGTAGGTGTCCTCTTAGGTTATCATGCCCTGTTAGCAACCCTACTGTTATGCGAAGACTTTTCCTACTTTGTCTAAGTAGTTCTTCCTTTGTTCTTTTGGATGGGCCTCTTATGAAGCTTTTTCCATGTCTTATTTTACTGAGGTTTCCCCAGTATTCTTCGTGTTTGTTTCGGATCCATTTCCTGGTTTGCCCTTGTGCTGTGGTTTTGGTCACTCCAAGGGCAGGTTCTGGCCCAAAGTATGGTGTGGATGATCCCTGTCTCGCTAGCTCATCCCCTTTTTCGTTGCCTTCTATCCCCGAATGTAATGGTACCCACAAATGAGTTACTCTGTTGCGTTCTTCCAGGATTTCCAGTTCTTTTTGGCATTCCCATGTCAGCTTGGACGTTACCTTGGGGTTTACTAGTGCCCCTAGTGACGCTTGGCTGTCTGTTATTATGCAGATCCGCTTGTTTTTATAGGGCCTCCTGTTATTTTCTTTTGCACAGTGCAGTAAAGCATATATTTTCGTTTGAAATACAGAACTGTGTGTTCCTAGTGGAATGGAGAATTGTGAATTCCTCATTTCACTGTACACGCCCGCTCAGGGGTCCCAAGCCCTCTAGATTTCTCCTTTTGGTGAAGGCAACTATGGCTGATTTATTCCCTCCTTTCCCGTCCATCTGGTAACTGCGTTTAGGGCCTGTTGCATTTTATCCCCAACAGTATTGTTAAATTTTTCTTGGGCCATAATGACGAGATCGTCTGCATATCCCAATGTTTGGTGCCCTTTAAGTTGAAGGACATTTAGTAGGTCGTGCATGACAAGGTTCCATATCAGTGGGGACAGAACTCCCCCTTGCGGACATCCTCGCTAAACCCGAGCTACAAGAGTTTCTTTAAGAATTGAAGTATATATACTGATCTGCTCTTAAGCATGCAGTCTATCCAACTGCAGCTTGTTGCGTCGATCCCTCTGCGCCTCGACGCGTTTGAGATAGATGTTAGGGACGTGTTGTCAAACGCTCCTTCTATATCTAGGAAGGCATACATTAGTACCTCCTTGTATTTGAGAGCATATTCGGCTTTTTCTACAAGCTCATGTAATGCTGTTTCTGTGGACTTACCTGCTGTGTATGCATGTATGTCCTTGTGTAGAGGTCTGTTCGTAAGTGCATTCTCCCTGATGTGCCTATCCAGCAACTTCTCTAGGGTCTTTAGCACAAACGACATTAGACTTATTGGTCTTAAAGCTTGAGAGGCTAAGAAAAAGAACGCGAAGCATTTTCGAAAATAAACTTAAAAAGTTTCTACTCTTACATTTAAAGAATCCCTTTAGAAGAAAGCTGACGATCGTTCTGATGACGTATTAAAAGCAGTTATTGCACGTATTAATTTTCAGTATAATTTAGTCGCTGCTGATGCTAAATACCATGAAGGTTGTTACAAATCTTTTCTTAAACCTAATAATGGTCGCTAAATTGGCCGTCCTCAAGATAAAGCTGTAAACTCTGCGATGGAGGAAATTTTTTAATTCATAGAAAGTGATGATTGCCCGTTTACGTTGGATAAATTAAATAATGTTTGTCAAAATGTAGCTTTAGATAACAGAATTATAAAAATACGATTGAAGTTAAAGTATGTAAGTAGAATTATTATTACAGAAACGCCTGGAAAATTAACATTAATTTGTTTTATCGACAATTATCAAGACATTTTAAGTCAAGAACCTTCCAATCTAAACTACAACTGGGTCTTTAATTTTTTTTATTGACGGTTTTGTTTGAAACATCTTATAAATTTTCTCGTTTTTTGGTTTATGCGCATCTTACAGTGAAACAATGAACTATGAAGCAGCAGCAGTTTTGAGTCGTCCACCGTTAAAAAATAACGCCCCGAGTACACTAACTCACAGGTGGAGTTTAAATGTGTGCAAATCATATAAAACGTGATTCTTAAAATCGCGATATCTCAGGAATTGTAATTCCTAGAAAAAAAATCATAAGAATTATTTTTATAGGTTTACAACTTTGGTCTTAAGTACTTTTTAGATAAAACTTACCATTTTCGAGAAAAATCCAAAAACCTGAAATTTTTACTGAAATAACATTTATAGCACACATGGGATCGATGGGGACTTTTGACACTTTATTTCAAATGGTGAACCCAAGGTCTCCACCAAAATTTGGCACTCCGTCGTTTTTTGTTATCTGACCACTATTTTTATGGCTAACTTGAACGGATAAAGAGTCCTCTTCAAATAGTTGTCTTGTATTTTTTTTTCTTGAAGAATCCTGAAGAACACTTAAAAATGATTTAAATTGAAATATTGGCAACACACACAGACAAACCAGGTGTTAACAAATCTATTACTGCCGGTTTCACCGGAGATAGCTAAGGTTTTTAAATAAGACACCCTGTATATTTTACCATTGTTGGATTTCTAAGACAATTGATCAGGGTGCGACTTTTTTAAAAGTTTGTATACCACATCATTTTTTAGAGCCGCTTTTTATGTTGCATCCAGGCGGCCATGATCGGACGTATGCAATCGCAAAATTTTAATGACTAGTGTAATAGATAGAAATAAGGTGATTTGACGATTTTTTGTCCCTTTCCCTCCTCCCTAATTTCACGTGAGATTTTTAAAAATGCGTATTTTTAGTGCTTAATTGCGTTAGATTTATTAATAAAAACGTAATTTGCCTAGTTATTTTTATTTTAGACTAGTTAGGACCACTATTTAAGACTACTAAGACCGTACTCTAAAATCACAGTGAAAAAATATCACTGTGTAAGATTAGCTTATTGTATTAGCTTGTATAGAATTAGCTATATATTAGTGGAAAAACATGGTTTACCTATTTTAACCCAGTTTTCTCATAATTTTACAGTATTTTTTGCGGAAAAAAAATATGTGACATTTGCCAACCCCCCATTTGAAATAAGGTGAGATTCGGCTTGACTCCTTCTTCCCTTTAAATGCCTTGCGTAATTAATGGATGCTTTCTAAGATAATTATGTATCATGAATGTCCATGGCACATATCACAAAAATAAATAAATTATTATTCAGTATTTTGCGTAGTGATGTTGTATTTTTATTTCGTTCACAAAAAAATTAATATCGATTAATTCGTCAAAAATTTCTTTTTTGGAAGTGCTTGTCAAAAAGAGGTCGCCATCTAAAAAATAATAGTTATACACGAAAGGACAACTTTGCCAAATTATCTTATTTCTATTTTCCATACTAGTCACTAAAACTTTGCAATTGTAATTTTTTGACATCACCTGATGGCCATCTAGATGCAATATAAGGTGTGGCTTTAAAAGGATAAAGTGGGAGTAAAAACTTTTAAAAATGTCTCAGTCTGATCCAGATTTGTCTCAGAAATCTTAAAATGTTAAAATATACTAGGTGTTTCATTAAAAAAATTATAACCGGAGTCGTTTTCGGATAAACCAAAAGTGATAGGAGAGTAAAAAGAAATGCGAAAAATCTCCTCTTCCCATACCAAATTTCATTTTAATACACCAAATACTCTAGAAGTTATAATTTGTCTAATAGATTCGTTGACATCCGGTATAATTATTATTTTGTTAATGAGGCAATTTAATTTTTAATAATTAAATTCTGTATTTATTTTTACCAACTATAAAATTTCTTTAATTCATATGAAAAAATTGAAAAATAGGAAAAGATAACAGTAAATACCGGTAATGCCAAAACACAAAAAGCCTATAATCTGTCAAAGACTAGCGTTTACTACTACTTTTAAAACATGTTAGTGAAAGTAAAACAATTAATTTTGTTGTTACCAAAAATAAATAGGAAATATCGTATTGAGAAAAAATTGACGCTATTAAAAACGATATTTAGTTATTAATATTAAAAACAAACATTAGTAGTATTTATTAAATAAGGTAAAAAACAAATGTTAGGAATTGACAAATGAATAGAAAAGTTTATTATTTAAAATTGGTAGCGCATTTTTTCTTATTTTTAATATACTAAACAATTTAATTTAATTAATATTATTGCGGGCATCAGCACATAAATGTAAATTTAAGTAAGGGCACAAATATTTCGCGCAAAGTCAGTAAAGAAATGTCCGTACTATCATCAATGACTTTTTGATTTGGGGAAATTTTTACAATCACAATATTTTATTTGTGTTTAGTTCAATAAGTGTCAACAACTTTCTATATGGAAAAGGCTTGTGGTGATCAACAAGGCGGAGAAAGGGGGCCCACTAAACGCGAAATTTAAGAAACGAGGTAAGTACTGTATATTTTCGTCCATTGCATTTGTGTGTATTCGAAAAAGCCATGAATTTACTTTTTAAAAGTTGGTCTAACTTAAGATTTAAATAAAAATTAAATCTAAAATAACTTTTTTTTATAAAACTGCAAGTTGAGTTGTTTAAACAATGCATTACACATTCAGCGAAGTCATAATAAGGCTAAAACCACTTAATATTACTTTAAACGGTTATCTGGTAATAGCATCTACTTATTTTACAATTACCTCCTTTAAAACAGATAGATAAACTATATTGTTTAAAGCAAATAAAGGTTTCTTTTCCGTCATATTCGAAGTTAAAAGGGTTAGTTTTAAAGCATATTTGGTAAATTAATTTTTTATATATTGATCGACAATAAAAGAAAATTAATATGACAGTCCGCAAATGCAAACAGAGATAAATGTAAATGTGTTTATTGAATAATTAACCTTCATTCTTCATTTTTTCTGTATTTCCATTAAGATCGACAGATCTTTGGTAAACGGATAACAGTAATTAAAATGTTTTTGTCCTTTAAAAAGCCGTTTTGGGAAAACAAACGGACAGTCGTCTATAATTACTAAAAAATGGCACAGAATTAATATTTTGTCAAATTAACAACTCTAATGTTCATAAAAAAAATAAACTGTTAATTAAAGTGTTTGGGTCTAGGAGTCAGCTGGAATCCGCATCTAGAAAAAGTCATCCGTAAGGCGACCCTATCTTTCTGAACATGCCGCAGGATCTGTGGCAAATCCTGGGGCATGCAACCAAAACAGATGTACTGGCTATACGTGACAGTCATAAGATCAATGATCACGTATGGCTCTGTGGCATGGTGGCGCAAGGGGCAGCAGCGGCTGACCCAAGCAAAGCTATCTAGCCTACAGAGACAGACCTGCCTAAAGATCACGGGCGCGCTGCGCTCGACACCAACGGCGGCCATAGAACCCCTTCTAGGACTGCCTCCTCTGCATATTTACTTGGAGAGAGAGGCAGGGTGGGCAACCTACAGACTATATCAAGCGGTCAGTAACAAACCGCAGGCGTGTCATATGGAGAGCACCAGTCTCCTCAGGAATGTCCTGACCTGTGACAGACTGGGAATATCCTCAGACATAATGCCTACAGCAACCAACTACAACCGGCCCTACAGTGTAGTCTACCCACAAAGGGAGGACTGGAGTCGAAAAACGACCGACCTGCTCCGGGCTGACATCTGTTGGTACACCGATGGCTCCAAAACCAAGGACAGTGTTGGAGCTGGAATATATGGACAGAGGCCGAGGGCAGAGTTTTCCTTTAGCCTGGGCACTCTCGCAACCATATTTCAAGCGAAGGTATTTGCTATTGAGATGTGTGCTAGATCGTTGGTTGATCGGCACTGCACACGTAAGGCAATTAAAATATTCTCCGATAGTCAAGCAGCTCTTAAGGCTCTTGAATCCAGCCGGTGCAATTCGAAAACCGCCTGGAATTGCAAGGATGCGCTGACCCAACTGGGTCAAAACAATAAGGTTACACTACTGTGGATACCTGGACACACCGGCCTTGAGGGTAATGAATCCGCAGACCTCCTTAGCAAAAGGGGGGCGGAGACAAAAATTACACAGGGCCGGAACCGGTCATCGGTATATCTTATGGAACGGCCAAGCAGTTCATATCAGCTTGGACACAAAGAGAAAATCTTCGGTACTGGCATGGACTTCCGGGTCTCAGACACTCGAAGGCCTTCATAAGCCCACCGAACCAAAAATATACTGTCAAACTACTGGAGCAATCAAGGGTACACCTTAAAACTCTAGTGGGACTGTACACGGGACACTGCAGATTAAAATACCACATGCACAAGATCGGCCTAGCGGAAGACGCCGAATGCCGCATGTGCATGGAGGGGGATGAATCGGCAGAACACATACTGTCTTCATGCCCAGCAATGGCACGACTAAGATTCGCAATCCTCGGCAATGACACCTTGTTGCCGGGGGAGGTGAAAGATCTCTCTCCCAACAGAATCATCAGGTTTATTAGGAGTCTGGACCTGGTGGGAGAAATATAAAAAGGTGTGAGCCACAATAGACCGATCGGTCGCGGTGGAAGGGTGTTATACCCACTTACTTTAAAAATACCTACCTACCTACCTAGGAGTCACAAGAATTAAAATATTTTGGCCTGTTGTTACAAAAGTTGCATATAATAAATAAAAAATCTTTTACAAAAATAAAAATAAGTAAGTAAAATATTTTTATTGTTTCGGAAATAGTATCACCCCTGTTATACACGTTTTTCTTAAAAACGACACGATTTAAAAATTTAATATTTTGCATAATTTTAGGTCTTGATGACGCGCATTTATTTAATAAGCCAAAAAATTTAAATTTTTTATTAAGTTAGATCCTACTAAAATAAGTTTTTTTGTATACAGTATAAGGTCTAAAAATTTTCGTAATTTGCTTATGGCAGAGTTTTGCAGGAAGAGTCATTTAATTTTGTCAGCGTTGCTTTAAAAAATATTATTATTAAGTAACAAACTAATTATATTAACTGCCACCATTTAATTTTATTATATCCATAAGGTTTGGTAATAACTTAAACGTTTAATTTTAATCTGGGTCGCTTCTACATAGTTTTAGAGTATTAATAATTGAACTTATTAATTAAACTATTCAAAGCTGCAAATGAACAGCGACATGTCACTAGATCAAATTTAATTTATATACGGGTTGGTACAATTCGAAAATGCTTAATTTAGTGGTAAAGCTACATTATTTACAAAATAATTATTCTTATTTTTAATTTAATTTTACAGGAAATCGTTTACCATCAGTTAAATAAAAGAAAAAATGACCAGCTCATTTCAACTAATATCCATGTTTATCCTTATGGCTTCATGTTCAATACAGGGTACTCGAAAAATGGACGGGCAAATGTTGAAGGGTGTTTTCACATTGAAAAATATAAAAAAAGTTTATTTAAATGTTAGTCTAAAAATGCATAGTTTAAAAAATACTGGATGTTAAACATTTTTTGGACAGTTCACGAAGGCTAAGTCCTAAGTAATACCGTGGGTGTCTTCAGTGTGGTCAGAGGCAGTTTGCTTACACGGGACTTAAACATTAGGAGATTGGGAGGAGAAGGGAAAAATTCTGCGGGTAGCAGGTTCCACAGTCTGGACACTCTAGGGATGAGAAGACGAAGAAAGCTAGAAGTTCGGGACCTCCCTAGTTAGACTGTAAAAGAATGCAAAAAACTTGCACTACGTGTTGCTCTGTTGGAAGCTACCAGAGGAGGAATAATACTGGTCAACTTCTCCGAGCACAAGCCGTAAAAATACCTAAAGAAGAGCGACAGATCCCCTACAGCTTGTCGGTGGGTAAGATTTTTTAAATTTTTGTAATAAGGGCATAATTTGCTCCCAATTAAATAAAATAATTATTTCCAGTGGCGTGGAGTGATATTAAAGAAAAGGTTTTTTTTTCTTAGCTTAGGGGTGGAATTTGTAGCTTATTAAAAACGAAAATTTTTTAAAGAAAAAAATTATTTAACATTTTGATTCGGCCTATTAATTTTCAAAATTATTTTTAAGTTAACATGTTTGGTTGAAAAACATTTAGAGGTGTTTTAGAAACTTTAAAGTATCCTTTTGCATGCTAATTAAAAGTTTTAAAAAATTGTGACTATTGTTTTGGTTTAAAAAAACGTTCCCAAAAATTCTTGCAACCAAACATTTTAACATACTTAATTACCAGAATTAATTTCAAGAATTAATGGGTTGCCTCAAGATAAAATCTTTTTTTTTAATTACACTTTACCATAATATAATTTATATTTATATATATATATATATATATATATATACATATAATTATATATATATATATATTATATATATATATATATATATATATATATTATATAATATATATATATATATATATATATATATATATATATATATATATATATATAGTTAATTATATATAAAAAATGAATATAAAAATCTTACTACTTATTAATTTATCTCTTTTATTAATCTAAACAATAAAATTATAAGCTTAATTTCACTCTTTTTAGAATTATTTAAAAATTGTTAATTATATACCAAAAAACTAATATAAATTAACACTTGAAATGCACAAAATTACAACCTAGAGCAAAATACACATACATAAAAAGTATAATATTCTGCTAAAACAAAATTTGAATAAACAATGCCTAATTGCATGCAAATTTGCTTTGCTGTTCACTGAGTTTTGCATGCCGAAGGTTGATCATAGATGTCGCCTCCTTTAGGGCATTTCGCAAATATCCTAGGGTTTTTTTAATTACGGCACAAAAGCGCATTATGCGGCACAATGCCCAGCATTGAGCTTTCAACTACCGCAATGCCAAGCATAATCGCTCGATTATGGGAGGCGTTGCGGTAGTTGAAACACTCAATGCTCAACATTATGCCGCATAATGCACTCTTGTGCCATAATCAATTAATGTTTTATTTAATTCCACTGATATTAGAGGTGATAATGCTTGTTACCTAGACATATTTATAACAAGTGCCCGAAACTTTCATATTGCCGCCTTTTTAACATGGCGGACGCGCTTGCGCTGAGCATACCCTAAAAGGTCTATTAAAATTGGTTAAAACTATTTTTGTTAAATAAATGACATTTATACTTGTATAATTTAAAATTTGTAACAAACAATGTATTTTTATTTTGGCACTAAGTTAATGAAAATTGGAAAATAATTGTTTTTGTTATATAATAAAATAATTAATAATTTAGTGTGCCTACTTTAAAATATAACACATTATATTTTAAAATATATTTAATGTAGTGAATTTTTTGTGTATAGTGTATTTTAATTTGTTTAGACAACAATTTGACTTGCGTAATATTTCCTTTATATCCGTTCTCTTTCTTCCGGTAACCGAGGTTATATAAGACTTAAAACTCGTGAAATATGGTCATGTTAAAAATCCGTGATAAACTCATTTGCGAGACTAAAAGTAAAAGATGAATCTGTGATCTTTTAGTTCAACCTAAGTCATCTATAGCAGGTAATAATTAGACATCTTTATAGATTACCTTTATTTTTAAAATTTATGAAACGTTTTATTTTTAAGTAGTTGTCGACAAACTTTGCTATTGGCTAAATATGAACCGCAAAGGTGCAAATTTAAGGCTTGGACGCCCTGTAGAATGACTATTGCTAATTGAGACACACTGGAATAGCATAAATATACACGAGTTTTATTAAAATAAATATCAGCTGTTTACAAATTTATTAAAGCTTAATTTATGAAAAATGTGAGAGAAAAGAACTACAAAATGTATTTAAAAAATCAACAAAAAATTTACTTTAAATTAGAAAAAAATTATTTAAATTTCACTAAAAAACCGAAACGCCTTCCAGAGTCTATAAGGCGTAAGTCTATCTACGTTACCATACAATTCGATATTGTTTTTTATTACTATAAATTAGAAAGTTTAAAGTCAAAGTTAGAAAATATTAACAGTGTTGGGGATACCCGCTTTAATTACTGATAAACTATCTTATCAATAAGTTTAGCTATTACCTTTTTCTTGCAGCTAATCTCCTACAGTTCCATCGACTTATCACTTTTCCTCTAATCACCACTACCGTTAACTCCGGCCCTGGATTATAACTTTTATTTTAATCACCACTTAACATTACCTTGGAACTTTACGTAAACATGACAGATAAGATTCGACACAAAAAAATACTTAAGTAGCTTTACTTAGCTAAGAACTGTACACCTCGTACAAAACCCTATAATTTAATTTGGTTACAGAGAAAAGATGTGATAGCCAAATTTTCTTGTGCTTACATTGAGAAAGTAGCATTTGTTACCATGGAAACTGACATTCATAAATTATTTTAATAGAAACATTTCTCGAAGAGATTTTTACGTTCTTAACATTATAAAATTCTAGAACTTTCCAGCCATGGTTAACTCCACCAAACACACAGCTGTACTGCCTGTCCACGGTCTTCTGACCTTGCCATCCGACCCCTTCTTTTTTCTTTTAGTTTATGCGCTTGTTTTCTGGCGGGCGAAATCTTGGGACCATTGGCTTTCTTTGTTTGCTTAGTTATTTTTAGATCGATAAAGGAGTTTTTAAAAATAATTTAAATTTATTAAGGCGATGCTGTCACAATTTTCGTTATATAAGGTATTTTTCTCAAAAAATAAAATAATTTCTCTAGAAGCCACTTTTGGGCATATCTTATAATAGATCTTTTTTTGTTACAGCACACCTGGGTTTATTTTTGTCTCTCTTTTCTTAAGACTGCTTTTTTAAGCTTATCGTGAAAGCCTGTTAGACATCCCAATTTTATGGGGATGTAGTTACTGACTGATATCAGCATATTTTGGTTTTGGGCTTCATTGTCCTACTGTGCTTGCCTGTATTGCACGAGCTTTGGCTGTCTCGAAGCAGTTAATTTTGGATTTGTATACAAGTCAAGTTGATGTGCTAAATGTTGTAAGACTTTTAGTATAAGTAAAGTGTTTGAGTATAAAACCTTAAAAGTATATATGTTTGTCCAGTTAAGTTAACATTAAAAAACTGGTTTAAGTATAGTTCCGTATAATAGATCTTACCAAATATTAAAATTTGTTTAATTTTAAGCTTGCTTAGTTAAGCCAATCCAAATATTACTTGTTCTTGCGCCTTGTTTATATTAAATACTAACAGATTATAAAGTATTTCTCTTGACTAAAAAGATTTGCATGTGTAGCATTCACAGAGAGAGTTTTATTGACCCCCTGTATCTTGTACCTCTAATGTTAGTCGTGGCATAAACTAACAACTAATAAGTTTATTGAAGGTAACAGAAAGTTCTACCTTTTTGACTTTTTAGCGTGTCTAACAAAAATAGGAAATTTTAAATAACTTTGCAGTTTTTTAATATGCATTATACGTTTATTTTTGTTATTATTTTTTTGTTAAATTTAAACAAACATAATATAATATTTTATTTAATGTATATCTCTTTGATAATTAAAATTCAAATCTAAAGACTAGCCAAACTTACCTTATAAAACACCGCTGTGTAACTAAACTAATAGTGGCGTTTGTGGTAATCCCATATGTCTTCGTAAATACGGTGTACAACATCTAATTATTTATGCTGCTGGTTGCATGAATAATTATACCACATTCCCTTTTCCTTGCAGGGTGATTTATGTCCCTAAAACCTTGTAGTTGAAGCTCGTACAACCGCAAGGTAAAATGGGAAGGATGTGAGATAAAACTGGATAGCAAGATTTAATAGTTACAACGCAGTTATTTTTAATTGCGTGTTAAAAAGTCATTCGTCAAAGACCATAACCTTATGTTGATTTAAATTGTAACGTTTTTTTTAGCACGTTACAATAAAATGTAAAATTCGTCATTACTTTACAACCTTTGCCATTCCCTTTTAATTTTAAATAAACTAATGGTCACTTAAGTTTTTTAATTTACACTTGAAAACAAATCAATATTCTTTGAAGAAATATATTTTGCTGTGTATTTAAGAAAATAATGTATTATTGGTTACATACGATTGTATGATAAATTATTTATACAAATTCTTGGTTGTAAAAGATGTTTTAAAATATTTGGAATCTGCTAATCTATATCTGAAGTAATATAATAAACTATGTATTTAAAATTGTGGAATTTGTCTTTTAGAGATAGAATTTCTAAAAATTGAATAAGTTGTGTTGTAAATTAAGTTTGGATTTTGACAGTACATTTAAATGGTTAGTTTTATGTTTTTTTACAAGAGTAGATAAGTTATGTGTGTTCTTATTACTTTATATTTTTTTCAACATGTATAATAAAATAAAATTTTTGCATATAGTGTGTTTTAGTTTCTTCGGACAACAATTTGACTTTGAAAACTATTATGGTTACTTGTAGTATTTTCGTCTCTTGCACTCAAAATCCAAGTATCTGTATTAACCATTCATTTTATCTTAAAGCACAGGGTGATATACATTGCCAGACCAAAAGAAAATTTAAAAGAAAATAGTTGCTTACCTGGGTTTTATTTTGCCTAGTTTTAGTTTGCCTTAGTTTTGTTTGTCAAGTTTTATTTTGTTTTAATTTTACTTAGTTAATATAAAATTTGTATTGTTTTAAACCATAGTGTGGTGCTACTACGTTGCTTGCCTTAGTTCTCTTTTGGTTCACGGCTAGTCAAGTTAAGTGCCAAGGTTATTTTCGGGTATATTTAAGTTTATTTTAAACAACGAAGACAATATTTCTTTATTATAAATTTATAACACTTTTGCTTATTGAACTAGGTAGGACATAAAAGATTATTTAAAAAAAATAATTTAATATTATAAAATTAAAATAAATATTAAAAAAATTTTTAAAAAAAAAAAAAAAAAAAAAAAAAAAAAAAAAAAAAAAAAAAAAAAAAAAAAAAAAAAAAAAAAAAAAAAAAAAAAAAAAAAAAAAAAAAAAAAAAAAAAAAAAAAAAAAAAAAAAAAAAAAAAAAAAAAAAAAAAAAAAAAAAAAAAAAAAAAAAAAAAAAAAAAAAAAAAAAAAAAAAAAAAAAAAAAAAAAAAAAAAAAAAAAAAAAAAAAAAAAAAAAAAAAAAAAAAAAAAAAAAAAAAAAAAAAAAAAAAAAAAAAAAAAAAAAAAAAAAAAAAAAAAAAAAAAAAAAAAAAAAAAAAAAAAAAAAAAAAAAAAAAAAAAAAAAAAAAAAAAAAAAAAAAAAAAAAAAAAAAAAAAAAAAAAAAAAAAAAAAAAAAAAAAAAAAAAAAAAAAAAAAAAAAAAAAAAAAAAAAAAAAAAAAAAAAAAAAAAAAAAAAAAAAAAAAAAAAAAAAAAAAAAAAAAAAAAAAAAAAAAAAAAAAAAAAAGTTAATATAAAATGTATTTTTTAAATCATAGTGTGGTGTACTACGTTAACTTGCCTTAAATTCTCTTTTGGTTCACGGCTAGTCAAGTTAAGTCCAAGTATGTTTGGAGTATATTTAATGTTTTACAAGCAGACAATATTTTAAAATAAATTTATAACACTTTTGCTTGTTGATAGGTAGCTAAAAATTTAAAAAATAAATAAAATAAAATAAAATAAATATTTTTTTTTAAAAACGTGTTAAAAATTCAATTTTTAACACTATCTAGATGCTTTAAAAATGTTAGCTTAAAGCACTAGTGTCTTAAAGTAACATTTTAAAGCACTAGTGTTAAAAGTGAAATGTCAAATTTTAAAAGGTAACGTCAAAGTTAATTTATTTACTAACATTTATATTAATTGCACAATTCAAACAAATTAAAAAACAAATTCCTTTCACAGTTCTAGCATTCTCGGTAGTTGAGGTGGACTGAACTGAAAAAACCGTAATCTCAGTCGACATTGAGGCACGTTCTGCTGCTCTGGTTTTCACTGTAAGTAGTTTTCTGGCAATAGAGTTCTTATTTTCCAAGGAATTTTCGATGTATTTTTCAGCAACGGTAGAGGATTTCCACCCCCATGCCTCTTAATTGTCGTCAAATTTGCTCCAGCATCGGCAAGTAAACTCGCTAAAGAACGGCGAAAACAATGCCCCGTATAGAGGATCGGACTTAGAAGCTGCAGAAATCTTGCTATAGCAGCGGGGATTTTTCCAAAAAAGTTAAATCCGACGGGATTTCTGGGACATTTACCCTTCGCGTATTTTAGAAAAAGTCTTCGATGGACGAAGAGCCATATACTTTCGATAATAATCCAAATAAAATTTTTTAACGATAGTAAAATTTCGTAAAAATACCTTGGTTTTAGTATCTCGTATGTGAATCATTAATGAAGTTCCTATATCTTCCAAGTCGTCAAGAGTTAACTGACAAACCTCCTCTCTGCGACAGGCACCAAAAATTCCCAAAATGGTTACTACTTTCATCAGAAGGTATTATCAGGTGCACAGTTCAGAAACTGGTCAATTTGCGCTTTGCTCAAAATCCTTTATTTTTTGGGCTGGTATTCCTCTCCTTGACGCCTTAAATAAGCGATAAGCTTAAAAAATTAACTGATATCTCGGTCATTGTATATGCGTAGCAAAGTTTTGATGATTGAATAAGTCAACCATAACGATGATGCTTTCCAAATCTTCGTTTTTTCTCAAAATACGCAAGGAATATATTTTCGGTATATTTTCTGGAAACACCTGTCTCCTTACACCAATTCATAAACTTATTGTAGGCAATATTATATTGTATACGAGATTTCCTGGGCAGTAAATCGAGCTATGCTCTACTGGCCCCTTCATCTATCTCTTTAAATGGATCGAAGCAACCAATACTTTGTCCTACATTTTCTTCCATTTCAAGTTGATTTTAAGTAAAAACTAAAACGAGCTAAAACTGACACGATGTAATAAATTTGAAGTAAACATGCCGTAAGCAACCAGCATCAACAACGTTTGTTAGAATTCATTAATAAATGCCAACTTCAACAATTTTTATGTACGATGCTATGTAAAACTATATCTTCCTATTTTTGAATAATTTAATTTTTAACTGCATTATTGCGTTTGCAGAAAAAATATGGTATGATATTTGTGTTAAAAATATGTTTTAAGGGACTCATGCGAGTTACAGAACTCGCTTCGCTCTTTCTGCAAACTTTTACATTCGTGCCTTAAAAAATTGTACTTTTAACACATTTATTATAAATAACTATTATACAGATAGTAAATTATCCTAAAAACGAAATTAAAAGTAGATACAAGACAAATAAGAGGCCTAATTTTTTTTAAGGTTGGTACCAGCAAAGCCATCAAATATAAAACTAAATCAAAATAGAAAGTAAATATCCGATAAAAAACAGAGACAGTTTACTTAACATCTTTTGTATATATTTGGATTTCATAAAATCTACTGAACCGATTTTGATAAAATTTTAACTTTATTCTAAGTTAAACAAAAATAAACATACATACAAACATAAATACACCTATAAAATATTGTATATTTGTTTAAAAGCCCTAACAAATTATCATATGTGAATATATTATAGTTTCAGTAATATTACATACATACGTGTCGAATTAATAACGTCTTTTTTTTAAAGTCTGTTAAAAATATTTGGCAACTCTGAGATTAAAAATAAAAAAATAAACAGCTACTTTAGCTTATTTACTAACTTGCTCTATATCGTTTATATAACACACCAAACTTAAAAAAAAAAAAGAAGAAAAATTACTCCCATGTCTCAATTATGTAAATCATTGGCCGTGGTGTTAAGCCCCTTGACGTAGATCGCCGATGTATCTTTTCCTTAAATCTTTTACCGCCAAAAATGTAAAATATGTCTGGCTTTAGTCATTCTAAACGCACCTTATAAATTTTCCTAAAAAGGTAGAATATTGTGCTTTTTATTGGAGCCAATTTGTTTTGTGAATTGGAAAAAAAATATTGTAAAAAAGAAAAAAGTTGATTATTGTTGTATAACAAAAGTGATAAATAACTTTATTATAATATGGTGGTGGTTTACCACAACCTCTTAAAAACATGTGAAGAAAAGTATGTCTAAAATAACGTAAAATATCTCTTTTAATACACTTAGTACGTCACAAAAATTGATGAAAATATTTGAAACCGTTTTTGACATATCGCACTGTAAAACTTTAAAAAACTCACCCTGTATTGTTATGGAATGATTTTTAAAAAATTTAAATTTTGTTATATTTTTGCTATTTTTTAAAAATATTTTTGTGCTTATGTTTTTAGTAAACATTATTTTTTCTTCATTTTAGAAAATACGATTTACGTTTTTTTTCCGTAAATATCTTAATGCTTTAACTTATTTTCATGTAAAGGAGTTTCTGCGATATTTTTATTTATTTTAAAACATAGTAAGTGTTCTCGTTTGTTTTTTTTTTCTTTATTTATTTTTGTTTATCAAAGTAGAAGTCATTAGTTGATTTACAGATATGTAGGAAAGTTCTTAGTATTTACTTTGTGCTTTATCCTGGATGTTTTATTTTATATTGTAACAATAAATTTTAATTTATAGCTATGCTTTTGTACTTTATATATTCTTTAAAGGGTAAGACCTGATAACTTTTGATTTTTTTTATTTTTCTCAGCGTTCTCTAAATTTTCCTATCTCATCTTACATCTCCCCTGCTCTCTCTTCTTTATGGCTCTTGCAAGTCAATTATAAATTTAATAGAATGTTTTTAAACCCATAAAGGTATTTTAACCCATTGCCAATCTGAAAGATGTTTTTGTAAAATTGCTTAAACTTTTTCTACCTGCGCACTCACACTTTGGCTTTTAAAAATTGCTGCAATTTTTTTTAAGTAAAAAGAATACGACAGGAGTTATTTTTTTAAGCTGCTGCTGCTGCTCTGATATGTTTGGGAATATTTTGCAACAATGTCCACCATTCACATCTAGGCATTGCCTTAATCCATAATAAAGTGATTCATTATTTTAATACGTTATTTAATGTTATCTTACTTTAGTGTTAACTATTTGTTGGCTGTGCAATAGAACGTTTAAATAAAAATATTTCGAAAACGGTTTGTTTAATCAAAATAAATGTAGTACAACATTTTTTTTAAATCAACACTCTATAACATACTTCTACAAAAAATAATAAAACGGTTATAGTAAGAAAGTTATGGCATGAAACAGCGTGTAAATATGGTGTAACTAGTGCCATCTACACTTAATGTCAACAAGTAGAATAAAATCATACGCCTCATCTCCAAAAATCCCCGATCCTTAGTTTTTATGCCGATATCTTAAACACAATATCTTAAAAACAACTTGAGCTATAGAGACATAACAATTTCGAAAACTGGAACACTCTGCATCTCATTAGGAGCGACGTTTTACTTGGGCATATTTGGTTGACCATCGTTATTTTCACAGTCAAACTATATATATATATATATATATATATATATATATATATATATATATATATATATATAATATATATATATATATATATATATATATATATATATTATATATATATATATATATATATATATATATATATATAAATTTATAATATTTATTTTTTAATTTTTTAAAAAATTTTTTAAAATTATTTTTTTTAAATTTTTTTAAAAAAAAAAATTAAAAATAAAAAATTATTAAAAAAAAAAAAAATTTAAAATTTTTTTATAAAAATTTAAAAAAAAATAATAATTTAAAATATACATTCAAAACAAACACGCTTATACTAAGAAGTCTTAAAACTATATAAAACTTTTGGAATCAATGTCTGATATGGTCGTTTTTATAATTTTTATTTACGTTTTTTCCCCTATGGGTCTATGGTAATGTTATTGAAGTTTTTCAAACTATATAGGTGCTCCCAAAACATGCCCTTTAGTAATTTATTTAATTTTGTTTAATTTACTTTTAAAAATGACAGTGCTTAGTCCAAATTATAAGGTTTTTTTTATGAATTATACATATAGGAATTACGGATTTATTTAAGTTTCTCTTAAAAATACAACTGAGTTTTGTGTTCTTGCATTTCAAAAATCAAAGAATGTTGTAATATATTTTATTTAAATTATTTACATCTTTTTTGTCATTTATGGCATTTTTATTTTTCTATTGACTCATAATAATATATCTTTCTTTTTTTGGTATTTACTTCCGTCTTCAATATTTTATAATTAAAAGTATGTTGTTTTTGTGTTTCATGTTTCGTTAGAGCTGTTTGATTTTTTTTGTCGTATTTATGTGATTGCAATCTGGCTTGTAAATATTGGCTGGTTTGTCCTAAAGACGCCATGGGTATTATTTATATCCCAAATGTGATTTTTTAGGGGTGGGGTTTTTGTTTTTAGTTTACTGAAATGAGGGTTCAATAGGTTATAGCCTTTATGCGCAACTGGTATAATTTTTGTCTGTTTTACTTTTTGCCAATCGAACCAAAAAACCAAGAAAAATTTCAAAACTCCAAAAAACAAAAAAAGTAACATCGTATATCAAATTCGGGAAAGATTGCACCGGTGTATACATGGTCAAACAAGGGGGTATTTGGAAAATAGGCTAAAGCACAAATACGACAAAAAATGCAACAGCCTTAACGAATCACGAAAAGACAAGGACATAATTTTAATTTAAAAGAAACAAAAAAAACTTAAAACGAACCAAAAAAAAAAAAAAAAGTTTATGGAGATGATCAAAACCAAAAAAACCCCAAAATTTCCCTAATCGATAAAAAAAATATCAACAATCTTAATAAACCCCCGCCCTTTCTAAAATCAGTTCATATTTTATTACTAATATAAGTAGTCCGTTCCTTGTGTTGTTAAAAATGTAAATATACACATGTTTTTGATTGGTGTGCTATTATTTTAACGCTCTAGGGTAAGTTTTTGTGTTTTTATTTAGATGACACTAGTTATACTAACTTTGTTTCTAAACCCAACTTTTAGATTTGAAAAAAGATCGAAAAATGATCGAAACGTCATCAATATAAAAATTACTAAAAACATAATGTTTACATTCTGGCCGACCTAAAACCAAAAAATCAAAACGAAAAAAAATATATATTATTATAAAAAAGGTGTTGTATGTATGTATGTATATATATATATATATATATATATATATATATATATATATATATATATATATATATATATATATATATAAGTTAAGAAAAAGGATAGATCATGACTGTCTAGTTAAGAAAGAAAATTGGAAATTATTGGGAGTGCAGTCTTATGGGAAAACTGGCCTAGAGGTTAGAAAAACCCTTTATTGTTTCGTCAAGCTTTCGTGTATATTTCATACTCATCCTCAGGACTCACTACAAATAACAGAAAGACTAGTGTTAGTAGACTAACAACTAACTATTCTATTTCAAAGTTCCTTGCAAAGTAGGTTACAAATTGTAAAACAGCTCGAAGATGAGCAGGAAAAGCCCATTTAAGAAACCAACAGACGGAACACCATATTATTACCGTGAAAAACCAGGAAGGACAACCTTTGGTTGTTTTTAAAATAAAATCAAGTACTTTTCTACATTTTTTCCAACTTTTTCGTTGGAGAAACCACTCGAACACGATCTTTTGTCTAAAAGTAAAGGTTAACCCCTGTCTTGGGGGACAAGGATAAAAGGATAACTGGTGGAGTTGTTGTAGAACAGAAAGGGATAGATGCTGGTTTGGTGGAAGGTTAGAGTGAGATGGAACATGGTTGACAGTTATTCCACCAAGAAAGAATAATTACAAAAACGAGGCAATGGCAGTGCGTCTGTTCTTATACATTAGATTTTAGGTACCAGTGAATTGCAGGTACTTTAGAAAAGTTGTCAATGGTTAGTCTTAATATATATATGAATGAAAATGCTATAATTTGAGAAAACTTCAAACCATAAAGTCTGACAATTTACCCATTTAAAAATATAAAAATTATTTAATTTAGTAAACATCATACAGAAACGAGATTTACTATTAATTTTATAAGAAAAACAAAAGGCAGCCAACAACCACTACTCATCAGGTGCTGGACGGTCAATCAACCTAATTAATTTATCTCTGTGTAATCCTGACGAGATATTCATATATTGTGCTGAGGTTTTCGATAACACTGTTCTTATTCATGGTATTGTTTTCTAAGTAAATATGAGTCATTTCTAAGAATGTTCTTTTCTATAAGAAACAGCTCTATCCAAGATCTCAGCACTACCCCAGTCTATCATGTGATCAGTGTTAATATAGTGTTGTGATAAAGCACAAGAGGGAATTGCCCTAGAGCAATCACTCCTGTGGGAGGAGTAATTCGACCTTTCAGGTTTCTTGACGTTGGCCAACATAGCACATGGAACATCCCATACATGAAATTTTATAAATAATATAACAGGACTCCAAAGTTGATAGAGGAGTTTTCGTTTTAGAATACAGTCTATTAACAGCCTTGAGTTGTTTTTAGCTATTTTAATTTTAAAAGTGTTAAAAATGTTGATTAATTTATAGGTTAAGCTGTCAATAAAGGTAAAGAACAAAAGTTTATGTTTTCTTCCAGAGTGTTTTGAGAAATATGAGGTTCCTAATATTTAGAGATATATTTGGCTGTGATTGACTGAGCTGAGAATTAAGGGATTGAGGCTGTGAAAGTGGTGTAATCATGTTTTCTGGAATATTGTACTGTGTACTGAAAATTTATTTACTAGACTCTCGGGTAAATTGTCCATCATAATGCCCTTAAGTAAGTTCAGAGTTTCTTTTCTGTAGTCAGGATGAGTTAATTTGAATGCTCTAGTTTTCATACCCAATAATAAGTTGATTTTTGTTTTAAGAGGATGATAGGATTGGAAACTTATGAACCTATTGGAGCAATAAGGTTTCCTGTACCAAATGGTTTTAAGAATATTGTCGTTTGTTCTCTTGACTAGCATGTCCAGGAAGGGAACGCTGTTGTTGGTTTCCTCTTCTACTGTAAATTGTATGTGTCGGTCATATGAGTTGAAAAGTTCTAGAGCAGTTTCAATTCTGCCAAAGGCAGGGCTAAGATAAGATCGTCGACATATCTTTTTACAAGGTATGTGAAAAGGCATATAATCAAGGCAATCCCCTTAACAAGGTCGTCAAAACATAGTTAACTAAAATGGGGAAATAGTAGATCCCATTGGGGTGCCAAATATTTGTTTGTAATATGTATTAAAGATTAGTACATTTATGTTTTAATTTAACGTTTGAGAAGTTTAAGGAGATTTTGCAGTTTATTTTTGATTCCAATGTACTAATCCCAATTACAATGATGTATAACACTTATTATTTTTCTGTTAAATAAACATATTTTCCATAAGAGACAATAGGTAGACAAGGAACGCACATAACTTATAGGGGCGTTTCATATTTGACCCAATAAATATTAAAGTGTTATACATTTTGTAATTGGGATAATAAGAGGTTCAAAAAATAAAATAAAAACCTAGGTCCGTATTTAAAAAAATAAAGTTGATGATGGTCTAACGAAAACGAAACGTCGTACGGACGTACAACTTTCTAATCGGCATGTTGGAGGCACCTAAATGCACTAACTTTGCCATAATTTAACCGACTTCGTATCTCTTACGGTTTCCGAGATCCCCAGCCATGCACTCGAATCCTGTGGCACCCTGTATATATATATATATATATATATATATATATATATATATATATATATATATATATATATATATATATATATATATATATATATATATATATATATATATATATATATATATATATATAAATATATATATATATATACTATATATATATATATATATATATATATATATATATATATATATATATATATATATATATATATATATATATATATATATATATATATATATATATATATATACAGAGTGTCCCAAAAGTAATGGGACACAGAGCAACCACTGAATTCCTTAGGTTGAAATAATGCAATTTGCAATAAACTTGCCTTATCCGAAAGTTGATAATAACAAAGATACAGAGGTAATTAAACTTTTAATTTTGCTTTCGTTTTTTTCTTAATAATTCTTTAACCAAATGACATAGCGGTACAAAATTTAAGATCTCAGGGTTTTCTGAGGCGAAAATTTAAATTTGTCCATGCTTTTATTGTTGCTACTAGAGGGCGCAGCTACGGCCTACCTCACTTGTTTTATATGTCGTAACTTTTTTAAGCAGAATATTGACCTGTTTATTAAAAAATAAGTTACTATAAAATCCATCTGCATCAAAAAATGTATACTTTATTTAAGGCTCCCCTGTATATATACGGGGTGTCCCAAAAGTAATGGGACACAGGAGCAACAGCAAGGTGTAGGTCAAAGTAATGCAATTTACGTAAACTTGCCTTATCGAAAGTTAATAATAACAAAGATACAGGGTGTTAAACTTTTTAATTTTGCTTTCGTTTCTTCTTAATAACTCTTTAACCAAATGACCTAGCGGTACAAAATTTGGGGCTAGAGTTTTCTGGGCGAAAATTTAAATTTCTCCACGCTTTTGATGTTGCTACTAAGGCGCCAGCTACGGCCTACCTCACTTGTTTTAAATGTCGTAACTTTTTTGGTTAAATATTGACCTGTTTATTAAAAATAAGTTATATAAACCATCTGCATTAAAAATGTATACTTTTTTTAAGTCTCTAGAACAGCCGTTCTCGAGATAAACGCACTTTAAAGGATCTTGAAATTTTTTTATAAAAAATGAATTTTATCAAAATTGTTTTGAAACTTTGGGGCAAAAAAAATTTTTAAAAAAAAAATAGTTCCCCCCCTAAAGAAGGGGGCTTTTGTTATTATATATAAATTATATATATATATATATATATATATATATATATATATATATATATATATATATATATATATATATATATATATATATATTATATATATAAATATTTTATAAAAGTAAAATGTAGAAAGATCTATTTAATACGGCTATTAAAAAAAACATTAAAGGGATTTGCTACGTAATCTTTTATAGAAAATACAGGCATTGGCACATGAAATAGCGAATCTAGCAGTGCCTCGCAAAAAAAACAGCTTAATTACTTTGGGCGCCATAATGGGATTGCTCATTCTGTCGGAATTTTATTGTTTAGTGTTTCCCACACAAAAAGTTTAAGCAACTCGGGAGCGATTTAGGTTTATCAAGAAAAGATATATCTTTCTAATAAAATAAGTAAATAAAGTAAATAATTTGGGTTTTGTTTTGTTTGCAAATTAAATTTTTAAACAACAAATTTGAGTTCTTATTTCTTATTAAAGTGAAAAACTGGTAGTACCGTTAAATTATCCCTTTTTTTTAAACAACTTTTTCTTCTAAAAGGGGCTGTTTTTCAGTTTAACCTGTTACAGGTTAAAGGGACCATCGGGTGTTTGTTGAGTACCTAATATTCAGTAAAACATTGCCTAAATTCGTTAAAAAAATTCTTTGATTGTCGACATGTTTAACTAAACTATGTATAACTAATACTAACTTTAATTGGCTTAGCACATGTCATCAACACTTTGTTAAATTTTGCGATTAAATCTTGAATACGCAAATTATTACCTTCATACCGTTTTAATATTAACAAAAACTTATTAAATTTACTCTGTCTTAGCTAGTAAACTACTTTTACCTAATTAATTTAATTACTAACCATAATTAAGAAGCAGCTCTTTGTATGCCCTTTAACTATAAAAATTTATTTAGTTAATAAAACAGTTACCCCAAAAATATGATACTGATAATTTAATATTTAAATTTTTAAAAAAGAAAAAAAAAGTACACCATAAGAAAAATAATTTATTACCAACCGCTGAAACTTCGCAAACAGCTTTAGTTTGACCTGTCTTAGAACTTTTTACCCTCGAAAATTTTCGAAAAAGCGGCGTTATTATAGTTTTAGCTGCCAAAATGTCGAATTGGTGATGTACTAAAAATGTATAACCAACCATTTTTCTTGCAGTTTAATAAACAGATAATTAAATTTAATAACCGAAAAAATATGTGCCCTACAAAATTCGACGCCTCAACCGCTGAATCCCTTAACAGCAATAGGGTAAATCCATGATTATATAAAAATCTATTACCAATAAGCTTTATTTTGCACAGTTGTTAGTTACTTTCCTATATAACAAAATTCTCACAGTGTTCCACAAATACCATGCGCCAATTTTACGGTCCTACATATACAGTGTGTCTACTTAAGTTGGAACCATATGGAAAACTTTTTTGTTACAAAGTTTACGAAAAAAAGTTATTCTTGATAAAAAGTTCTACATGGTCCAAAACTTAAAATGCAACCATTATATCAATTGAGGATTGGTGATTATTTACTAATAATTCCGTATTAATTGTTCTGGCTTAATACAATATAACGTAATCTAGGATGCACTGACATAAAATATTTGACATTGTTTGAGTTTGTATTTGTAAAATTATGTTAAAAATGGCAATTTACTAAATCGGGAAAAAAGAAAAGAAAAAAATTTAAACCTGTAAAATTTACATATTTAAATATAACTGTTTAAATTTTAAATAACTTTACTTAAAAACATTCTTTTGTATTTAAAATAAGGTATTTCTCTTGAGTAAAATTCATATTTTTGACAAACCTGTATACGGTTAAAAAAAATTGATATCTAATGGTTCATTTAAGTTTGAGACCATACAGAACTTTTTAAAAAATAACTTTTTTCGAAAACAATAATAAAAAAAGTTTTCATATGGTTTCAACTTAAGTAAACACACTGTATAAGTTGTCGATTTTATCACCACTTATTGTACGATTACTAACTGTAGGAGAAGAATAGACATGCTAAGTAAACATGTTATCAAAAATGTAGTGTCCTACATAAATATTAAGCCGTATTGCGAGTCCCCCAAAAAACGTTAATTATATAATGAAAAAAAATTTATTATACAGGTGCCCCCCAAAATATGGGGCAATTCCCCGGATCTAATAGAAAACCAAAAATATTATGAAAAGTTCCATAAACTTTTCAAAGACCTTCCCTAGGGAGTCAAGGGTACATAACGGACGCCCCTGAAATGTTTTTTTTTAATAATTTTTAAAATACTAGGCAAATTTTAAATTTTTTAATAGGGTGTTATTAGTAATCTTCTTAAAATAAACCCATTAAATCATATTTGGCTTTTTGGTTTACGAGGGCCCGGACTGTTGCCCAAATAATAGAAATTTTTTTAACACCCTGTTTTTAAGGTCAACAATTTTAATTTTTGATATTTTTAAAATTAAAAAAAAAAAAAAATTTTTATTGACATCGAAAAAATTTAACTGTTTACGAGAAAAAATATTATGATTGGAAATTTTTTTACATTATACGGGTGTTTTTAATTTTACGTTAATATTTAGGGAAAAAATTTTTTGGTCCATTTTAAAGAAAACTTCATATAAACCCCTTTTTCAAACGCCTTAATTTTTGAGATACAGGTGAAAATTTTCAAAAAAAAAATTTTAAATTATTAATATCTGTATTCACTTTAATATTTTAAGAAATTTGGCAAAAATGTACTATGTATTAGAAGCATTTTTAGTGTACCAAACGTTTTTTTTATTACCACCAGTGGCGTTCGTACAGAATTTGACCTGCCTATTTTGGCAAATAAAAAAAAATGTTGTACACTGAAAAATGCTTCTTGATACAAAGTACATGTATGTCAAATTTTATTAAATATATCTAAGGTGGTATTACAGATATTAATAATAAACGATTTATTTTTAAAAATTTTACCACCCTGTATTTCAAAAGTTAAGATGTTTAGGACATACGTTTATATAAAGTTTTCTTCTTAAAATGAACCCAAAAATTGCTTCCCTAAATATTGACGTATCTACAATTAGAAAACACCCTGTATAAGGTAAAAAAAACATTACCAAACATGATATTTTATTTCTTGTAAACAGTTAATTTTATCGATGTCAATCAAGAATACCTTTTTTAGCTTAAGGTTTAAGCTACCCAAAAAATAATTTTGTTGGGCCGGGGTTAAAAAAATTGCTATTGTTGTGTAGAGCTAGTCCGTCCCTGGCAAACTAAATAAGCCAAATATGATTTTAAATTTTTCATTTTAAGAAGACTTATCTAGTAAACCCTCATATTTAAAAAATATTAAATTACGCCCGAGTATTTTTTAAAGGGAAAAAAAAGATTTCCCGGGTGGGCCGTTATTACCTGTATCTTCGTAAAAGGGGAAAGGCTCGTAAAAAAAAAGTTTATGGGAACTTGTCATAAAATTTTTGGGTTTTCTATTAGATTTTGGGGATTGCCCACATATTCTGGACACCCTGAAAAAAAAAAAATCTTACCTTTTATATTCCCCTCCCGGACAAAAATATCGAATAATCTTAAAATTTTCCATGAGACGCAATGCTAATTGTCTGCACCAAAAATATTTATATTACCACTTAAAAATTATCAAACAAGGTGACTAAAATGTTAAAGTGTTAAGAGAGGACAATCTTACAGTTTTGTATTATTAAAATATTTGTTGTGTTACTGATAAACCCCAAAGAGTTTAGAAAGTTTTTAAGAAAGGAAAAAATAGTAATTAAATGGGCGTTATTGATTTAAAAATGTTTAACACTCTGTGGGGTTTATCAGTAACCCAACAATTCTTGTTATGATACACAAACGTGAGATTGTCCTTTTTTAACTTTACATTTTACTTAGCTCTTTTAATGATTTATAAGTGGTAATATAAATATTTTTTGTACAGAAAATTAGCATTGCGTCTTATGGCAAATGTCAAGATTATTTGATATTTTTGTCCATGAGAGTATTATACAGCGAGCGGCTAAAATATGAAACAAATTTATTTAAAAATCGGGTATTGGGTTTAAGAAAAATGCTCGCACACATCTATTATAATTTTTTCTTGCGCATTTTTGCACTAAAGATAAAATATACAGGTTGCTTTAAAAAGTAGATTTTAATACCAAAGTTTTTTTTAAATGGAACACTATTTTTTAAAATCTATTTTCGGATTCTATGTGAAATTTTAACGCATTATTCATGTAGCATATTCTTAACTTTACGCCCCTTTAACTCTTTCGAAGCAAAAGGAAAAACCACAATTTAATTTTAGGTATATACCTTTAGAGGAAAAAACAAGTTAAAATTTTCAAGTGGGTTGTCATTAGGCTTTTATTGTCGTAATAGGCCTTTTTTCAACAAAAAAATTTTTTTGGTGGGCATGCCCCAATAACCTTTTTTGTAATTTTTTGTAAACCAAAAACATTTAAAGGCTGTAAAAAATTTTAAATTTTAAAATCCCCAAAAAAGAAAGAATGGGTTTTTAAGGGAAAAAAAAATTTTCGAAAAAAAAAAAAAATTTAAAAATTAACCAAAAAATTTTTAATGATTAAAATATTCCCCCAAAACGAAAAGGGAAAAATTTGGGGTTTTAAATTTAATAAATAATTAACGCATAAAAACTTCTAAAACCAATTTTTAAAATTTTCAAAATAACAATTGTATTTTTCCAATTGAATAAAATTTTAAATCTTTTTTTTATAAAAGAATGGTGCCCACCTTTTTTAAAAAAGTAATTTTTTCCTTTTTGACGCTAAAACATTTAACTACTTTTAATGCGTCCAATTGGGGTTAAATTAATTATTTAAAAGGAAGACCTTTTCAAAAATTTTTTAGTAAATAATTTAATTAAAAAAATGCATTTAGCCTTTTGGTTCGATAAAACAACAAACCCTTTTAACCGTATTTAAAAGGGGACTGGCTTGGTTTCAAAAAATTTTAAAATTTTTAAAAGGAAATGGCGATTTAAATAAAATCAAAAACAAAAAATTTTAGTTTTTTGGGTTAAATAAAACAACAACTTTAAAAAAAATTTTGAATTTTAATAAAATAACCGGCCCTTTTAAAACAAGGGAAGGTCAGTAAAGAATAATTGTTTGCGAAAAGTATTTTGAATTTATTTGAATTTTGTAGGAAAGGCTTACCCAAAATCTCCAGATCTTTTACCGCTGGCTTTTTTTTCTTTGGGGATATTTAAAATCAAAAGTGTATAATGAAAAATCACGAAATTTAGATGATTTAAAATTTAAAATTGAAATACGAAATAATGTAAATTAATAAAAGTACCCTAAGTATTGTTAAAGTTTCAATTGGATCGGGATGGGTAGAGTTGTTGGATTAAAAAAAAATTAAATAATATATCCGTGCCACCAGGTTAGTTGCCTCGAGGCACATGCGTATTCGTTTGTTTTATTTACTAAATAAAACATTTTAAATTAATCTTTGGATGGATGGGAGCTAGTATATTTACTTGTATCAAAAAAATATTGTTATAAGCAAAATTTTTAATGGCCAAAATCACTTTTTTGCTTATGTCTCCTTTTTACTTATTTTATTAAAAATGTGAATGAAGTCTTTTTTATAAAGCTTACTAAGGAGCATATTTTTTGTTTTATAATTTTTTTCGCAATTCGTCCAGTTTTTAAGATATTTGCGTTTTTATATCGAAAACTAAAAGGGCTACAAAAAATTTTAAAAAAAGAAATGACGCCATTAATTTTAATTTTTTACATTTTCTTGCTAAAATTAATAGTTTTCGACTTATATTGAAAAAACCGATTTTTCACGATTTTTTTTCAGGTAAAAAATGTAATTTTATACTGAAATAAAGATAATTTTATTGCAAACCCGGTGGTTTCAGGTTGCTTGCAAAAAATCGGTCAAAAATCAGGATTGCTAGGCTTTGAAGTTTAATTTTTTTATTTTAAAATTTAAAATTTATAGCAGCTTTATTTATAAATTTAAAAGAAAAAAATGGCGGAAGGTAAATAATTTCTTTCAATTTCAAATTTCACAAATTTCCCAAGGCTCTATTTATGAAATTAAAGAAAAAATAGTGGTTTATAGTTATGTGAATTAAAAAATTAGAATTGGCATCATAAAGGAAGTCTCAAAAATTTTTGGATAAAAAAAATTCCTAAATTTTAGGCAATCCATTCGCGATACCTTTATTTACATATTATATCTTATAAAACATAAATTTTACTCGGATAGAAGATGGGTGAAGATGTCTCTAATACGGATCCTAGAAAAATCGTGTTTTTTTTTTAAATATGGATGAAACCTGAATAAGGTACTAATTAAAAGTCTTTATCTATATTTAAACATTTCGTGCTCGTTTTTCCCTAGATTTAAAATCCAATTATTTGGAATGCCGTAATCGCCTTTTAGACTATAAAACAAAGCATTTACTTTCACGCGAATTAAATCGTCTTAGAGCGATTAGCCCAAACGATGCTGTATTATTCTTCAGGCGCATTTTATCGCGCCATTTTAAATGGTTCTTTTACTTTAAGTAAGTTTTTATCGCGAACAGGCCTTTATAATTACCCTTTGAAAATTTACTAGTCCTAACCCTTTCGGAATAAATGAGTTGGTAAATCGGGCAGCCAGAAAAATAATTTTAATGTTAATCGCATAGGAGAATCGTTTTTTTTAATCTGCAAAAATAAATAAAATATTTTTAGGTAAGAATAAGCATACTAGAAACAGCGATTGGACCCCTTACACATATTTTTTTCTTTGCTAAAATAACCCCTTGTACTTAAGGGGGTTAAATTTGTTCGGTCAAAAAAGACCTATTTTTAAGATGTTTTAATAAATATTTTTATTTTAGATTTATTTGGAAAATTAGTGCATTACAATACAACATTTGAAAAATATTTGATTATTTGAAAAAATCAAAAAAACAAATTAGTTTTTTATTTTCGTCTTTAATTACGCCGATTTTTTTAATTTTAACAATTTTTAAATTTTTTGCATTATTTTAAAGGTAAAATGTCGATTTTTTGACAATAAAATCTACCTATTTCTTATTGTGCGATTGATATTAATTAAAAAATTTAAAAAAACTCGACGCATCTTAATAGTTATTTGTATGTAGAATATGTGTACACATTTTTTAAACGATCGGTTTAGTAGTTTTTTCGAAATAGTGGTCACCGTCAATTTTGCTCGGATTGATCTTAAAATTTATTACAATATTATTGAGATGTTATAAATTCAAATTAATAAATAAAAAAGAAAAAAGAAGTATTTAACTTTACTCCTTCCTCCCCCTTAAATAACACTTACTGCGGCTAGTTCCAATATTACATCTCGATGGGAGAAAAGTAAATTGAATAGCGAAGATAATCCGGATATTAAAACAGTTCAGATTTTCATTCACTCAATAAGTGTTATTGGAATTTGTTTATTTGGAAAGCATAATTTTAGGATCTATTTATTTTTGTTTACCAAAAAACTAAACAAAAAAATGTATTGCATTGGTTAAAAAATTCGGTAATCATGACAACCGCGCTAGGACTTGGTAGACGATATGCTCCCGTCAATTTTGTTTCCTTCCCGCGGCCGTCGCTGCGACTGAAATGCGACTCGCATGCGGCCGCCGTTAATCGGTGGTTTCTTAGGCCGCGGCTCAAACTCGCAATAGCAAAATTATTAGTGTAGGGAATAATCTTTGGTAAGAGTCGTGATGGATTATCTAGCAATTATTTATTATTAAAAAAAAGGGGCAAATACATTACAATTAGCCAAACCAAAACATAAATGCCCTAAAATCTCTCATTTTCGAAATCTGCCAGGTAAAAAAAATTTTAAAAAAATTTTTTTGGCTGAATAAAGCAATTTACTTTTATTCTTGACTTAAAAAAAGCATATAAAGCCCGGGCCCAACAAAGGTTGAAATGTCCCCAAAGGAAAAATTGTTGTAAAAAAAGGTAAATCTGTACGGGTTCCAAATTCGATTTTATCATTGGGATCTGGGAAATTTTAAAAAGAACGAGGTCGGTTAAATAAAGAACTTTAAAATTTTCAATCTTTTTTTGGGAAAAAAACCCGTTTATTCGCTTTTCGTTTTTTTTTATTTTTTTGAATGGATGTAAAAATAATTTTTACATTTCCATTGCTCCTGTTCACAAGATAGTGTTATTAATTTATACCCGACTTTCGTCTTTGGCTGCCTCTCAACAATCGGGCCGGGATTTTTTTTATTTTTTAGGGTTTAAAAAATTCCCAAAAAACCAAAAATTTGTATTGCCTTATTCAAAAAATTTTTAATTAATGGCAATTTTCATAAAAAACCATTTTAAGAAGTCAGACAATATTTTTTTGGCGGTCTTAAAAAACTTTAAACGATTTTTTGAATGTGCAGTATCTTTGGGATTTGGGATCTTAAACTTTAAAATACGAAAAAAAAAAATCAGCTTAAAAAAAAATTTTAATTTTTTGGAATTTAAAAAAAAAACCAAAAAACTTTCCCAGACAAAAAAACCCAAAAACAAAATCGAGTCGAGCCGCGCCCTCCCTGCCCACAGTATCGCATCAATCGCGTCGTTGACGCGGGCATACGACGGCTGCGGAAAAACCAGGCACATTTTAAAAAAATGGTAGGATGCTTTGGGTTTGTCGCATGCGGCGGCCCGTGGAAGGAAAAAAACCCCAAAAAACCCTGGATGCATTTTGGGGGCTGCTACTATTTTCTTTTTTACGACAAGTGAATTCAAGCCGCATGTCATTTTTTTTAGGAAGGATATCATTTTAAAATTTTTAAAATTTTGTTGACAGGATACATATTTATGTTTCTTAAAATGTGCATGCCCCTTTTCCCGGTTTTTTCCTAAAGTAATTTATATATATATATATATATATATATATATATATATATATATATTTTTATATATATATATATATATATATATATATATATATATATATATAATATATATATATATATATATATATATATATATATATATACATTTTTATATAATAATAATAAATATATATTATAATATTTATTTATTATTATATATATATATATATATATATATATATATATATATATATATATATATATATATAAAAATTTTTAAAAATTTTAAAAATTTTTTGTTTTCAAAAATTGGCTTTTATGTTATCCCTCTCGCAAAAAAAAGTTTTTTGAGAATTTAATATCTACAAAAATGTCCATTGCGGAAAGTCGAAATCGCAGGCAGGGGTCGGGGCATTTAAAAATATTTTTTTTTTTTAAAAATTTTTCTAAAAAACGAGCTTTAAAAAAAATAAAAAACAAGTTTTGTAAATTTTATCAAAAAAGGGCCCACTTTGTTTCTAAAACCAAGGCTCTCGAGATATTTTACCTTTAATTAATTTTATGAAATTTTCCCAAAAATAATTTGTTGTATTGTTCTAGTTAAATTTTAAATACCAATTATCTTAAAAACTGTTTGTTTTAAATTTATTATTTGGACCCTTCTTTTATAATTAATTTAAAACTTTTTATTCTTCTTTTTGTGTAACCGTTTTTGGAAAAACTGAAAAAAAGAATTTTTTTTTAAAAAACAGGGTTTGTGACCCCTCCCCGCCGTGAATACTTTGCCCCAAAAAATTTCTTTGTAAGCATTCAATTTAAAAAAAACCCCTCTCTTGCGAGCGTAAGATAAAAAAGAGGGGTAGGGAAATTTAAAAAAAAATCAAAATTTTGTGTTTTTAAAGAAAAACATCCCCGTTTGGGGGAGATTCCTATTAATATTAAAGGGCTAAAACTTTTTGGGGTTTTTTTGGGGGTTTAAAAAAATTTTACGATGAGACCGAAAAAAAAAATAGTCGAAAAAAAATCACCCCATTATACGGGGAAGTCTGTGAATGGCTCCTTTTTTGCTTTAACTATTCAATGGGGAAAAAATGCCAAAAAAAAATTTTTGGGTTTCGCTACTCCTATTTTGCGAACAATGTTTGTTTCAGGGGGATTGAAAGAAATCCGTACAAAAACCCTTATTAATAAAAGCAACAAAAAAACATACATGATCATATTCCATCTTTAAATATGTTCCTTTTATCTATAAACCTTTCGCACTTTTTTTATTATTTGCATTTTTCAATATTAAAAACCAAACAAAAATTCATTTTTTAAATTTTTTTTTTGTTGTCTGTTAACTATAACATCTGCTCAGAAACAATTATATTTATGTATTTAAATTACTATTTTTATACTTAAAAAACTGTCGTTTTAACATTTTTAGCTATCTACTAACACATATTTTTACGAGTAAAACATGAAAGGAACAATAATTAAAAACAACCAAATTAATGAATTTATAATATTAATAGCGTGTAAACCCACCTCTACTTCGAATCACTGCCATACCATAGATGCTCTATGGGATTTAAATCGGGACTATGAGGTGGCCATTCCATCAACGAAATATCTACAGAGTTTATGTAGTCTATTACTTGTCTAGCTACGTGGGGACGAGCATTATCCTGCATAAATAAACTATTCGGTCCCAAAAAAGGAACCAATGGCATTACATGTTCAATTACAATGTTTTTTAGATAAAAATCGGCGTTTATTGATCTTCTACGTATAGGAACTAACTTTGTGCGTCCGTTGAAACATATTCCCCCCCAAAACATTACATAGCCTCCACCAAACGGGATTTTTGGAGAGATATTGCAACTTGCAAATTTCTCTTCTGCCCTTCGCCAAACACGTTCACGCCCATAAGAAAGAATTGAGACTAACCCTCGTTTCATCAGAAAATAAAACCGTCTTCCAATCATTAACAGTCCAGTGTTGATAATTTCTGGCAAAACGCAATCTTGCAACTCTGTGCTCTTTGGTGAGTTGCTTCTTTGCCGGTCTACTGTTGCTTAAACCAGCCTCATTTAAACGCCTTCTGATTGTTCGAGACGATATTGTGTGATAGTAGCACTAGTAATCTTTCTGTCTTAGAGCAGTTTGCCTAATAAAACGCTCATCTCTTGGATCGGTACATCGTTTTCGCCCTTGTCCTGCCCTTCGAGAGTAAGATCCTGTCTCGTTAAATCGTTTAAATATACGACTTATAGTCGAACGATGTCTTCCTATTATATTAGCAATATGATATATCGAATAGCCGACATCCACCAAAGTTAAGGCTTTTACTACTTCTTCTACCGATATATTTCTTGGCCGATTCATTTTTCAAGATTAAAATATCAACTGGGCTTACGAAACGAAAGTTTAATAAGCAGTTTCGGAACAGTTTTTAACAGTAAGGCAAATTTTATTTGACCTCTGTAACTTTAAAACACCCTTTCTATTATGGGTGCGGTTTACTTTAGCTTAAAAAACCAAGACCACGTGAATATCCGTAATTCTGATTATGACAAGAGACTAATTTCTGTTCAGAGCTAAAAATAATTTCTCGCGCAGTAATTTTAAACATGACAGCTTTTTCTAAACGAATTTTTAAACAATTTTAATCTGACCGGTAAAATTTTATGTAGTTTTATTGTTTTTCAAGAGAGTAGTACTTTTTAAATAAAATGTGTAAAGTTTCATGTAGATCTGTACAATCATTCGTATATGTAAAGCTTTTTAAAGATGACGGGCTATAGTATTTTGTTACAGTGAAAAAACTGAATATTGTGCAGCCTACTTTTTGGAGAATGTAGCAGAACAAATTAATAAATGACTGTTAAAGCGTATAAAGACTTTTTACTTTTAGTTAAAACAAAGATGAATTGCTGAATTAAAACTTGGTCGTACAGTTCTTGAAGACCACCCATGTGAAGGACGGCAACAATTCCATCAAGATCAAAAATCTTTGCAAAAATTACCAAATAGGGTTTAAAAAGATCGTTAATTAACTGAAATTAATTTAGTTAAAACCCTAAAAATGACATTTGACAGTGTGTGCAATATTTTAGCTAACATTTTTGGTTTCAGAAAGTCTTGTGCACAATGGGTCCCGCAATTGCTGACATTAGAACAAACAGACAAACACAGAAAAAGAAAATTTGTTTGTGGACTACGTCCAAACTATTAAAAGAATAAACTTAGATTATTATTGTAATCTTTTTAACTGACTGAACGTAAAAATTTATAAAAAAGGATTGCTTTAGCGAAAAAAAATTACCACGCTCCCACTTACTTCTGGCTGTTTTCATTTATCAAAAAATGTATGCGTAGCAAACAAATTTTCTCAAAGCCGTGAAGGTTTTCCGAGTTTTTACTGGGGGATGGAAAAGTGAACTGAAGTTCAAAGAGGGATTATATTAAATATTAAAATATATTTTAAACCACAAAACCCTGTTTTTCTTATCAAATGACAAAACCAATTGAACAAAACAATATTTCTATTTGCCTTTATGTATTTATTTATTTATATTTTTATTATATAGATTCCTTAAAAAGAACAAAGCATGTAACAAATTTAAAACCTAATCTAATAACTATAAATATTTAAAAACACTTATTTAATTACTAAAATTACAAAATTAAATTACAAATTTAAATAAACAACGTAAGTATTCCGTACAAGTTATTACACCAACAAGAGACAAACAGACATACAAAGACACCAGAGGAAAAATGAAAACTTGTATAGTTATATATATTAATATATAATTATTAATTTATACTTATATTAATATTATAATAAAGTAATCCAAATGAGAATTTAAAGGGTTTTTATTAGATAAAAATTTAACAATTAAAAACAACAAAGAAAATGTATCACCTAATGACTGAATTTGCATTAAGTAAGATTTAGTTTTAAGATTTAAATTTTTTGTTCACCTGTTTTTTGATGGGATGCACCTAATCCCGACCTTACTTATTTCTGTCCGTACTAAAAAATTGGTTAAATTTAAATTTTTTAACTGCAAGTAAATTGAAATAAGAAGAGCCAGAGCCCTAATTTTTGGTTTAATATCCTCTTTAACCTTTTGGAAATTTTTGAATAGTTGGACAAACCAGAATTTTTGCTTTATTTTCTTAACATTAAAAAAAAAGAATTACTAGTTATTTTTCTTTGTTGTTTTAGCAAACCATCTTTAGTTATAAAGAATTTATGAAAAATATTTTGAGTTACTAACCCTGAACTTATCCTAAATAATTATATGCATTTAGTATTTGATCGCATTTATCGCCTCTTTGGCTCAGTAAACTTTGTTTTATCCTCTTGTAGACATGTAACTTCAGTATTGACCCGAAGATGGATGTAAATACATACCAGTTAAAACGTTAACACTGTGGTTCAAAAAATATACTGTGACATAAAAACCCGAACACCCAGTAAAAATTATTTGTTTTCAATAACTTTTTGTTTACAAGTTTATCATTACAAAAATAACACATAATAAAATGTTTAACCTTATCACTTTCGCATTTCTTTTTTTATCCGGATTTTTTCCAACATGTTAGGGCTGATAAATTATTAAAGATTAGTATGATCAGGATTGTCAATGATCGTATTAGTAAACGTTGTTTGCAAGTGTAATAAATCCCCAGAGTGGGAAGAAATGCAAATTATCGCCAATTAAGCAAGTTTAAACGGAGACGAATAGTTGGATTAAGAAAGGCTGGACTTTCGTACCGGGATATTGGTGCCAGACTGCAAAGAAGTTTAGATACTGTGGTGAGATGTTGTCAGGCATGGCCTCAAGGAGGCCGAATACAAAAAGCCAGGGGCACAGGACGAGTTCGCAGAACAACACCTCTTCAAGACCGCCGCCTAAGATTGCTAGCTTTACGAGATCGTTTCTCAACAACCAGGGCAATTGCTAACGAGTGGTTTATAGAACATGGAAGGCGAATTGGAATGAGAATAGTTTATCGTCAAATGAGAAATTTTGCTCTATTTTCATTCCGTCCTCGCTGGGACTTACCTTTAACTCGAGAGCATCGAAATAATCGACTTTAGTGGAGTAGAGAACGACAAGCGTGGGACCAGGAATTAAACACAGTGGTCTTTAGCGACGAATCCCAATTTTTTTTAGCCATGCATGATGATCGGTGAGTAAGAAGACGAGGTGTAGAATGCCGTAATACCCAATTTTTTGTTGAGAGGCATGTTTATCGTACTGTTGGGATTGTGGTGTGGGGTGCCATTGCTTACAGCTCTAGGTCTCCTTTAGTGTTCATTAGAGGCAGCTTGACCGCTCAGCGTTACATTGAAGAAATAGTGGAGCCACATTTAATTCCATATCTTGGGACTCTCCAAATTCAAACTTTCCAACAGAATAATGCCGGACAATATGTGGCAAATGTAACGTTGGACTACTTTAAACATCCGAAACTAATTTGCTGCCACGGCTACCACGGTCTTCCGGTTTGTTTCCCATTGAACACGTGTGGGACATGATCGGTAAAAGACTAAACAATTTACAACAGCCACCGCAAACTCTGGTTGCGTAACACGAGGTTGAGGTGGCCTGGAATGAGATACCCAAGGAGGATATTGATCACCTAATTAGAAGTATGCCTAGACGTATTAATAAATGTGTAAGACACCATGGCGCATCAACATATTATTAAACAAATCGAATAATAAACCTAGTCAATCTTTAAGAAATTGGATTGAAATTTTAATCATTTGCTTACTACGACCACTCTGATACTTGTGTAAAATATTACTGAAATAAAATCATTTTTACTGGGTGTTCGGGTTTCTATGTCATTTAGTATATACTAAATTTGGATATTTTAATATTTAAATTTTTAAATTTAATCATCCACCAATCAAATTAATAACACCTTTTTGTACGACAAATATAATTACTCTTGTGTTATTTCTACAGTTTTTCGGCAATTAGTAAATATGGTAAATTCAATATTTTCTCTTTTAATTCTGTGCGAATGGAAAACCAACATTTCAGTTTTAGGCTCAATTAATAATGACGAGTCTATGGGCAGTAACTAGTCCTGTCATAGCAACATAAAACAATTGCAAACACGTTTTACTTGTTATTTCAAACGCCGGCTCGTCATTGTTATTAAACAATTTAAGAAATAATAAAAAAGTTGTGCACTTTGGTGCAAAATTATTTAAAAATGATTTCAAAAATATTCGTAAGAAAACTGGGGTTTCCAAATTTTGCTTTTATGCCTATATATTTAATAATTGATAGAGTCGGCTGTTACTTGATGGAAATCCATTTTCAATTATCAGAAAAATACATTTGTAGTATGATTTCACTTTTATTTTTCGATTTTAACACTTTAACATGTTTCACTAAACATTAGTTTTATACCAACCTTCTGATGAAGCTAATGTTTAGTGAAACATGTTAAGGTGTTAAAATCGAAAAATAAAAAGTGGAAATCAGTACTACAAATAGTATTTTTTCTTGATAATTTATATTTAATGTTAGGTAAAAACTAAAGGCATTTTATACAAATGTTTGTTTTATTTTGCTTTATTGAGTAGCCTATTTGGTTCTCTTTAAAATTTAAACAAGATCTTTTTTAATATGAATTTGTTACTATATTATTTCATTTTAGTAAATGGTACAAATTTTGACAATAATGTGTAATGAGATAAAGATATAGAGTAAAAAAATTCTATAAGTAAAAAATATGACACTTATGTATATTTTAAAAAAAATCTATTAAAAAAAAGAAAACAGTAATATTACAAAAGAAAAAGGAAAACGCGTTGCAAAAAGACTTTTAATAAAAAAATATTTTTCTTTAGGTAGTTAGTCAAGAACTATTTAAGCATTTTTTTAAACGAGACAATGCCCTAAAATGTACAGTTTTGCAGTAATTCCATTTTAAGTATTTCTTACATTTAAGTAGTCCCTGGATCACTAAATTTGCTATTTTTACTCTGACTTACTTGATTTAACGAAAAATTATCTAAACAGACTAGGAAAATAAAGAACCTAAGTTATATACGAGACTCATGTTCGGCCTCTTTCGGATTAAATCATTCCAAAATATTTATATTAGTATTAAGTAAGTAAGTAAGTAATTATATAATATTATATTAGTTTTTATTTTAATAAAGCTATCACCTCGGACTCTCATTGTCTTTATTTGTTGATTGATATAAACGTTTTGGTTAGTGATATATCTTCAACCGTTTTCAAGTGCTAACTAAAAACTATTCTTAACAGCTACGACTCATATACAATCCGCTGTTTACCGAAGCTTGACCGATTTTCCACGGTTCAGCAACGACAGCCAGATATTTGGAATGTTGACACTAGGTTTGCTAAATACCTATTGGTTGTTTGCAATTATTACAGCTTCGTTAAATTTACTTTTCTTCCAGTTGGTTTATTTATGAATTATTTTTGCTTCCAACCATTGTATGCAGTTTTGTTTTGACCATGAGTGTTCGGCAATCCCTGATTTTGACGTTTTACCTCGTTCCGTATGCTTTTTGCGTTCTTTAACTCTAATTTTGAGTGGTCTTTTTGTTTCCCTGACGTATACCTCACCACATTCACAGTAAATTTGGTGGGTACAGTTATTATTTGAGACATTGCTGTCTTAGTAAGAATACTGCTTAAAGTGGTTTGGGATTTAAATGTCTTTTCCGAAGTTCCTTTATTATATGGAATTGTCATAAATATTTGGTCTTGTGCAGTCTTGTTTAAGTTAGAGTTCTTTGTCTTATCTTAATATTTGTCGATTGTTTCCTTAACCAGTCTCTCAGTTATATTATCAGTGTATCCCCAGTTATATTACTTATTTCATCTTGCAGGGATTCCTTATTGTTACATAAGGTCACTGCGCGGTTATATAGAGTACGTATGACCCCTTGTTTCGTTCCCGTTAAAGTGATTAGAATTATTGTCTAAATATTGTCAAGTGTGGGTAGGTTATTTGTATAACAGGGTTTGTATATGTCAATTTTTCGTTTGAAGAGAACGTCGAGAAAAGGTAGAACAGAATTTTACTTCTTCTTCATTGTGAATTTGATACATGGTTTTGACCATGCGCGAAAACGCATGGTCAAAACAACACTGCATACAATGGTTGGAAGCAAAAATCATTCATAAATAAACCAACTGAAAGAAAATAAAATTTAAAGGAGCTGTAATGCAAACAGCAAATGTTTTAGGCCTGGTAACATTCCGAATATCAGCCGTTGCCAAACCGTGAAAAATCAGTCAAACTTGGGTGAACAAGGGATAGCATATAAGTCGTAGCTTTTAAGAACAGTTTTTCGTTAGCACTTAAAAACGGTCGCAGATACATCACTAACCGAAAGGTTGTGTATCAATTAACAAATAAAGACGATGAAAGTCCAGGATTTTAGTGTTATTGAAACCATAACATTGTCTAACACTTTTAAGGAAACAAGTCCTTTTTCTTTCAATGGGGCATATTTTAAATTATTAAAAAATTGTAAATAGCTATTTATCAAGGCATTGCTAGGTCATAATGCCTGAAGGTCGAAATAGATTTCGAGGGCGATATAGCAATGTTCAGATGTATACAATGCTTATGTTTACCAAAAAGAGTTTTTCAATGACTAATTACATTATTTATTCGCAATATAAAAAATAAGTTGCACCTGTACCTGTATACGTAAGTAGATAATGACTGGTGTTAAGTTTGACTTTGATGTTTCTGTCAGTTAGTCAGTTGGCATTTTTATTTAACGATTTGCTCAAAACGGAAGAAATTCCACAAATATAAGAAAAAGGCCATAAAAGCGACCGAAAATCTTTTGCCAGTTAAATCAAGGCAACATATGATCGGGGGATGGCATTTGGTATTTGGAAAGATGCGAACGCAATTCTTCAAATAACCGAAAACGTTTTAATGGCATATTTCCAGAACTGGTAAGTTATTGATTTTATTTTAATACATATGTTTAACAAACTTTATTATTTTTAGTCGGAAAAAAACAGTCGAACTCTCTCTGGACTAAGTATTCCACCCCAAGGTCTACGTTGATGGTCTATGAAAATATAGACATTTCGCAATACCATCGTCTCATATCTTTTTAAAAAGTTAAGTCGAAAGGATACGTCCCGAAGAAGTCTAAAGTTTTGAAGGAGATCAAATATTAAAATTTATTAAAAAAAGGCTCCTGATGATATCTACTTGGTACACAAAGTCATATTGGTAATGGGTGTTTTTGGAGGTTTAAGACGAGATGAGTTGGTCAAAATGACCATTGACATTGAAGATAGAGGAACAGTCTTGGTTATAAAGGTACCGAAACCAAACTTCAACTTCAAAAAATTTTACTATCATTAAAAAAGATTTAGGCGCTTTATATTTAATAAAAAGTACACAACATTAAGACCAGCTGGAATAAAAAGGAGCGAAGATTCTTTCTTACCTATAGAAAGGGTCAATGTAGTACAACCCATTGGAAAAAATACCATGGAAGCGTCCCAACATTGATCGCAAATTTTTAAAACTGGATAATGCAGAAGCTTACATCGGCCACTGTTTGCGTCGCACATCGTCAACTTTACTTGTTGAGGCAGGTGCTTCGTTTGAAACGCTAAAACAACATGAGAAATGGAAAAGCTCTTCAGTAGCTGAAGGATATATAGAAGAAAGTATTTCATCAAAAACAAAGTAGCCAAAATGATTCCCAAATTTTCAGTTAATTCGAGGTTAATTCCGTATCGACTATTGAAAATTCTTTAATGGACTGTTCTTCTATACAAAATAGCGTTAGTGCTACCACCGCTGCTACCATCACAAAACACCGACCATAATATAGTGGGATCTTCTTTTTTCCGGGACATTTCAAAATTGTAATTTTTATTTTGGAAATAAAGTTTAATTTTTAGTATTGTTTAAAAAAAAAAATATTTTTTGTATAACTTGATCTTTTTTGGGAGAGAAATAAAATTGGATAAGCAATAAAATTTCCATATTAGCGCATTAGGGCATTATAAGCGGGCATTATCATAATGCCCGTTTATATCCCCGATGTGATAGCAGGTATTATTGCTATCATCATTTTCCCCGTTTCTAGGTACTATAGATCAATAATAGATAGGTAAAACATAAATGTATTAATGTGCTAAGTCCCCGGCGCTGTGTTCACACATCGTCGTTGTGGTTGGGCCCAGTAAGATCTTTTGGAACATGCGCTAAAGTTGCTGGTTATCGGCAACTCTTGTCGCCACCGTATGGAACGGGACCCGAAGCTAAGATTAACACAATGCTTTAACTCAAGGTGTTAGCATACTGTGCTGATGAGTGAATAACATCCTGTGCCTTAAACAGGTGTCCCCAACGGTGCCTCTGAGATACAGGGCGACCTCTCAGAGTATCTAGCCTTACTGCGGTAATGCGGGGCTCTGCCGTGGTGGACTATTATTTCCCCAAACTTCAAACAAAAACCCGGACAGAACCAATTTCATAGGACAAAGTGACATAGGTGCCCTGACCGAAACGGATAAATCCGTTCCGAGAGGTGCCACTCAAGGTCACAAGCAGACAAGGTGCGCCGACCGAAACGGGTGAATCCGTTTCGTAAGATGCCCTTTAAGTCCCCGGCGCCTGTTCCACGGGGAAGGGCTAATCCATCCCGAACAAACAGGTGCTTAGGAAGAGTTTCTGAATTCAAACAGAAGGCGGACAGAACCGCCTTTATAGAATAAAGGGTTTCCTGGCTTTAAACAGAAAGCGGATAGGACTGTTTTCATAGGATAAGGCCGGAGATACGGCCTCAGAAAGAACATCTGGTTCCTGTAACAAGGACCTGGTAGCTACCCACGTCACTAGACCGGGAGAGGAGGCCATGATGGATCTAATCGTCTGCTCGTCATACTCTCCAGGAGACAGGGACACCAGGACACATCAGAACACATTGTGCTCGTGTCCGGTAGCGAGAGAGTAGTAAGAGGAGATGTAAGAACTCTCTCCCAATCTGTCATCGGATTCCTTAGGAGTCCGATCCTATTGGGAGAAATATAAAAAGGTGTGAGCCACAATAGACCGAGCGGTCGCAGTGGAGGGCGTAAAAAGTCCACTCACTTTAAACCTACCTACCTACCTACCTAATGTGCTAAGTAACTTTTGTTAAGCAATATTTTATTAAATGAATCTTATAATTGCCGTAGTATCGTTTAATTGTTTTAACTTCGCAGATCAACTGAATCTGTTATATTAAAAATTTCCTAATATATTGTGCAAGTATCATAAAAGCATTTTATTACTTTTATTACGCCTTTAATAACAGTAATTTGACGGACTTTAGTTACCATAGTATTTTTTTTACAGCTATCAATAACAAAGTATACTAATTAATTATCTTGTTGTAATTATTTATTATAATAATAAAGGTAGAAATGTTTTCCAATTTATATTTTTGTGTTTTAAATAAGGTTTTCTGAAGCGTCTTACTTTAAGGTTGTTATTTAGTATAAAATAATAATAATAATAGTTTTGTACTTGTCTTAAGTCATAGAAACAAAGCAAAAAATATAGTGGACCCTGCTCCGGGACATTTCCTTCAAAATTTCTTTTGATAAATCTCGTAGTCTTTATAATCCTTCTGGATTTCTAATAAGTCTTGTGATCCAAAGAGATAACGCCGGATCAGTGATGGGTACCTTTCGGGGGAAGACAGGTTTGGAAATTATTTTGTGCGTCTAGGTTTATTAGTAAATATTTATTAAAAATATTAATATTTTGTCTTTAAAATAATGTTTTATATTGTAATATTGTACAGGGTGTCCTATTTTCGTGTGTTTTACGGGGTTTCTCGCTTATGAGTGAAGTTACAAAGATGCGGTTTTTTGCGACACCGTGCTACTTTTGTCAAACGAAAGATGCCGCAAGCGGTTTTTCCTAGCCCCCTTAGTTTCTTCGCTACGGGGGGATTTTAAAAAAATTGTATTTTCGGTTACCCCTCGTATCTCAGGTATCTGATAACCTATCAAAAGATAAAAAAAGGGGCCCCTTTTAGAACTTTTTACGCAGAATACAATGGCGTACTTGAATTTTTCTCGGATTTACTTTCTTTGAGATATTAGCCAAAGTTGCACTTTTTTTAAAAGGAACACCCCGTATATTTTCCTCATATTATTTGCCACACTGAGAGCTTTCTAAAAATATAATATAGTCGAAACTTACTTTTATAAACAGCATGGCGTGCAATTATTTACTTTTTAACATAGGCGGCTTTGGTTTAAAAATTTAATGACAGTAAAATTAATCAACGTCAAATGCCTTCTCGCCCCAAAAAATATTCAGTAATATAAACATTTATTAACAAGACAACCTAATGGATAAAAATAACAATTTTACGCTAGAATTGTTCTAGCCTTAAAGACAAACTTAACTACTAATTTTATAAATACTGTTCGAATTGGTGACCATGATGTCTTATGCATTGTTGGTATAGCGTCTGTAGTCTTCTTAAAGCATTTTCTAATATGAAAGAGCGGGCTCGCAACTCTCTAAAGGCATTTTCCGTGGCCTCTCTTTAATTCCTCAATTGTTTCATACCTCCTCGAGTATATTTTACCTTCTAAATATCCCCACAAAAAATAATCTAAAACTGAGAGGTCCAGAGACCGTGGTGGCCATCGAATAGGTCCGTGCGTGGCTATAAATCGATTTGGAAAGTGCTGTTCCAACCAGTGTTGTATCACGTGAGTTGGGACCCAGGAGCCCCATCTTGTTGGAAATGATTTCATTTACCCAAAACCAAAAGGAATATCTTCCATAATAGTAATTGTTTTTCTTGAAGGATTTGTATGTATCTATCAGAATTCAAATTTCCTTGGTAAATACAATATTCAATTCTTTTTCCCAAAATGAAACAAGAAACATTGAATCCAAACCTGCCCTAGCGTTCCCTGGGAAAAATAACGTATTCATTTTCCTGGCTCCAAAACCTTGAGTTATTCCTATTGAGGATACCCGCACTGGTAAAATGGGCTTCGTCCGACCAAATGATCTTCCTTTCAAAATTATTCTGCCAGGATCGCCAGGATGAAGATTGTGCACAAGTTTATACTTGTAAGGTTCGAATTTATGTCATTTCAATATTTTTTCGACTTTTGTTTTGGATACTCGATCTAGGTTTATTAAATGACCCATATTGAAATACATTGTTTTGTATTTTACGAAATATGCGCCTATCAGGCTGTCTTCTTTCAGGATATCTATATAGAAATCGAGAAAAAAGTCAAATTTAAAAAAAAAATATTATTCGTTCTTCTAACAAACCTATTTAGATAAAGTCCGCCGCCTCATCGACGTCTTCGTTGGATAATATGAAACATCTATTCATATCATACTTTTCAAAATGTTTAAAATTTTGGTTTTTTTGCCATATTTTTAGATAAATGATAACGATAATCTAGGAACTAGCATTAAAAATTCAATAGCAATCATTTGACGTTGATCAATTCCCCTTGTTAAAACGTAAAAGGGGTATCTCAAAAATTGGCAATAATGGTTAGATGAATAAACAAATATTATGTCCTCCTTTTGGGATAAAGCTGCGTACTCTCTGGAACCGTTTGTAAAATGGAACCTTAATTTAGCCCTATCTAAAAATGAAGAAAAAATATTTTAACCTATGGCGTATCCGACTTACCCTCTTTTTAAAAATCAAAAAGAAATTATTGGGACTATTAAAAGGGGGGTATCTCACATTTTGCATGTCCCGTTCCTGTCTGTACGCGAGTGTTTTTTGACGGAGCATGCAAAATTCAAAAAAACTTTGCGTGAAAATTAAAACATCTTCCAAGATTGTAGCTCAAAATAATCCCCCTTTTTTTGGTTTTTACCTTCGACAGGTAATTTACTTGCCTTTCTTAAACGACGGTGCTATTTTCTACAAAGAAGGTTTGGTTGTCTATAATTTAACTTTCTTTACTATAGGTTTTCAGGGTGCTATGGTTTTATGTAGGACAAGTTTGATAGTGGGAGGAACGCTGCAAAAATATGACGAAAAAATATGATCTGCTATTATTTATTTGTGGAGGCGAACCCAAATTTACGAAACCTTTTAATGATCATGAATTTAGCACTCAAAAAAAAGCCCTCCATAAGTAGGTTTTTAAAGTTTTTTGACTTCAAAAATTTTTGTGATAACCAGGTTCGCTCCATACGAATCGGCGGTGAGGAAAAAACATTTTAATGGAACATAGTAAAATTAAGGTCAAGAAGAACTATTTGCTAAAATATTTTTAAAACGAGCCACTTGGTTCAAAACTATCGATCACTGTCCTTAAAGTGTCAAAGTGCCCGTTTATTGAAAAAACAGCCCAATAAGTTAAATAAAGGGCCTTGCCCAATATCACTGGCAAAGTATAATAATTTGAAGGCTCTCTACCCAGGAAATACGCCAGTGATAAAGCTACCTGAACAGGTCCACTTCTATAAATCTCCTGTGGTTTTTTTTTTTTTGACTAAATAATTTTAATTTTTTTTTAGCTTTTTTAAGGGTAAGGGTATTTTTTGTTGCAACTCAAAAAAAGCTGATTTTGTTCATTTTTTTTTTGTTTTTTTGTTACCAAACTATAGGATTTTTGTTGTTTAGATAATACTTATACACCAATAAGGTAAAAAATGTTTTTTAAATTTCTATTTTTTAAACTCTATATTATTACTATATTATTTTTCTATTGTTATTTTTTGGTATTTTGGCTCATCGTAAGCATAATATTATTTTATTGCTTCTTAGGTTTTAGTGTTATAACCACTTTAAATTTGGTTTGGAAAAGGTTGTTGAAAATATTAAAATATTTTCATTAACCCCTTTCCATGCTGTTTCCTAGTTTAAAAAAAAATATAGAATTTTTTAATAACTTTTTTTAATTATTTTGCACCTAAGTTTAAAGTATATACATCTTTATTTAAAGGGCGTATCTTATTATTTTAGAGGATGTAATTTATTATTAGCAACACATACAGGCGTATCTTGAACAAATGGTAAATAATAACAAAAAAAATTAAATCAACAACAATTTCAATTGCCTTATTCTTCAATTATTGATAAAGATAACTGTGAAAAAAGGATAATTTATGTCTAATATTTTTTTACCAATACTGCTTTTAGGTTACCACTTTTCTTTTAAATTTTGCTCTACTGTAAAGTTATAAAAAATGAGATACGCCTTTACGGATTTTCAACGACGAATTTGACTGTCATTAATTTAAACCAAAGCCCCTATGTTAAAAAGTAAATAATTGCATGTTTTCATGCTGTTTATAAAAATAAGTTTCGACTACATTATATTTTTAAAAAGCTCTCAGTGTGGCAAATAATATGACGAAAAAATATCAGGGGGGCACCATTTAAAGTGCGACTTTGACTAATATCTCAAAGAAAGTAAATCCGAGAAAAAAATTTAATGTACGCCACTGTATTCTGCGTAAAAAGTTCTATAAGGGCCCGTTTTTATCTTTTCGATACTCAGATACCTGAGATACGAGGGGTAACCGAAAATACAACTTTTTAAAATCACCCCCGTAGCGAAGAAACTAAGGGGCTAGGGCAAATCTGCTTGCGGCATCTTTCGTTTGACAAAAAAGTAGCACGATGTCCGAAAACCGCATCTTTGTGCTTTACTCTGCGAAAACCCCGTAAAACACACGAAAATAGGACACCCTCTCAGTTTTTTCATGGGACAAAAATATCCTTAAAGAATCCTTATTTCTAAAGTCAAAAAGTATTTTACTATTATCGGCTATTTTAATTCTACTAAATCTTGAGTCAATTCTAGAAAGAAATGTCTTATAAAATTCTGAAAGGGTAGTAATAAAATATTAACATTCATTAAGGCGGTAGACAATCAGTCGACTGCTGGTAAGGCTTTTAATATATTCACCAGCCGGCAGGCAATGAAGGAAAGCGTGATAACCAAAGTCGGCTTTCTTTTGATTTTCAAAGGCGTGATTTTGTGAGCTTTAATATAGGTTACTGTAAAAATGGTTTTTGCCCAAATCTCTTTATTATTGTGCCACTATTTTTTTGACTCCTTTAATCTTGCTTTAGCTGTATTTATAAAAAACCCCATTAAATCTTAACTTACACTTGCCGAAATTTGCACTTTGTGTGGATTTTAGTTAAAGAAAAAAATATACTGAAAAATGAATGCTTTTAAGATGTCTATTAAAATTCTAATATTTCTTTAAATTAACATTAATAAATTCTTTTTAGTCTAATTAAATAGTATGGTTCTAATTATAAAAAAAAACAAATCCAAAATAAAAAATAGGATTAAGAATACTAATAAAACCAGCTCAGTCAACATTTCCATAAAAAATTAAAAAAAATATTGTAAAATAGGTCTGGTTTACCGTACAGTTTTTGTTCAAGTTCTTTTAAAAGCGTAGAACAGTATATCGCTTATAAATTTTTATGCAAATTTAAATTTTAAATAAAAATTTTATTCCTTAAATGAAATTTTTATGGCAAAATTTTTCAAATTTTGTTTATAAGGTCTAACTAGATCGAAAAGCAGTTGTGCGTTTTACGGTATCTTTTTAGAAGATACGGTTGTGCCCAAACGGATAATACAAGCAACTACTTCTTTGGAACTGACCCCATTAATGTCTGGGCAGGCCCGACTGTTTAATGTAACTAAAACTAACCAGAAGTACTTACAACATGGCCGACTTTTTGAATGGCGCCATAGATTTAGTTACTTGTTTTGAAGATAGTCGTAGGACTTCTAATTTATTGTTACTCTCGATGACTACAAAGGCTTATCGAAAAATCCATTGGAAAAAAAGTTTGGCACTACAGCGACAATGTTCGTTCGTTAGAAAACCGCACCGATGCTATTGTCAATGTATTTCAAATACTGGTCTTGAGGTTTTGTCAAAATTTACTTTATCTTCCATAGTGAAAATATAAATGTAAACCTGTAAAAATTCCAAAATTGCCCTCTTTAAATACACACACGGCGTCTAATTTGTGCTGGCTATTGTCATCTTTTTCAAACACTCGTACCGGGTACGACCTCCTCATACCTTTATGCGAAACGAATCAAACTATAAAACATAACTAAATTTACCAATGGTTTTTAAAATTGGCCCTAGTTGCACGTCAGTGCGGAACTTTTTCCCCAATAGATTTTGCATATTAGTTAAGTTCATATTTATTTTATATAAATATAGAACAACTTAGAATGAATAATAATCTATAAAAAGTACTTTTTATAGATTATTATTATAAATACATGATAATCTATAAAGTGTACTTTTATATATTATTTGTTTAAAATTGTTTGTACGTTAAGAATGAGAATTTTGGATAGGAACGTGGCCTTATTTTTTGAACTTCTTGTAGACGAAGTAATGGCATATATTCAATTAAACAATATTTATCTTTATTGTAAAGTCTTTTACTTTTTTAGCTAATTTATTACTTTTATCCAAGTCTGAATTAACCAAGACTTTATTTTGATAGCCTATTCTTCAAAAATTTTTGCTATTACCATAATTCTTTCGCAAAAATTTGATATAAAAGGAAAGAAAAGGGAATTTTGTAAAATGAATAACTTTATAAAAACATTTTTGTGGATATCCCAGTGGTGTGTTACCATTTGCTATAAAAATTAATGCATTATTATAAGTATAGTAAAATAGTTTAAATAATATACAGCATCAGGTAATATTAAGTAAATATAGTCGAATATTTAGCTTGTTTATAAAACCATAATTAAAACATAATTTAAAGAACTACCATTTTTAACTAAATACTTAATTTTTGATTTTTTTTTCCATTTTTGTAATGTCCTTTTATATAACCAATATTTTCTAAATTGAGAGAGAAAATACCACCAGTCGGGAAACGCCCTAGGCATGTCATATTTACCTTCCTTTGACAAATTGTGTTTTCAGTGTCTTCAACTTTTCATGACTCCCGGCACTTTTGGTGGTATAAAAATCGCGCAGATATTTGGAAATTGTTTTCAGATAGTTTAGGGGAGTTATACTTTAAAGGCACTTTTGTATAACAATTTTAATAATAAATGGCTTTATTGCAAAAATAAATTATTAAATATAGAGATATAATTATGCAGGTGTCCAAAAATAGGTGGGCGATCGGAATCTAATAGAAAACCTAAAAATATTGCGATAGTTCCAATAAACTTTTTTCCTATGACCCTCCCTACGGAAATACAGGTACATAACAGACGCCCTGAAATCGTTTTCAGTTTTTTTAAAATAACTTTTAAAAATATCAGGCGTAATTTAATATTTTTTATTAAGTGATGGTCACAGATAAGTCTTCTTAAAATGGTTTATTTAGTTTGCCAGGACCTGGACTAGCTCTAACACAACAATAGCAATTTTTTTATCATCCTAGTATGATAAAGACTTAACAATATTATTTTTGGATAGCTTTGAACTTTAAACTTAAAAAAGTATTCTAGATTGACATCGATGTAAAATTAATTGTTTACGATAAATGTCCTAAACGTTCAATTTTTGAGATATAGGGTAAAATTTCAAAATAAATAATTTATTATTAATATTCGTAATACTGATTCTTATCGAAATTTGGCATAAATTTACTATGTATCGGGCAGAGGTATTTCAGGTGTACCACATTTTTTCTTGCCATTTTTACCAGTGGATTCTGCATGAATTTGACCTGGCCTATGGCAAATAAAAAAAAAATGTGGTACACTAAAAATCTTCATCACATGGTACATGTATGCCAAATATTATTAAAATATGTAAAGTGGTATTACAGAAATTAATAATAAATGATTAATTTTTAAAAATTTTACCACCCGTATCTCAAAAGTTTTCTTCTTAAAACGAACCTAAAAATTGCCTCTTTAAATATTGACGTACAATTAGAAACACCCTGTATAATGTAAAAAATTACCAAAATGATATGTTATTTCTCGTAAACAGTTGATTTTATCGATGTCAATCAAGAATACTTTTTTAGTTTAAGGTGTAAAATCCATCCAAAAATAATATTGTTGGGCCTTTATCATACAGGGCAAAATGGCAAATTTTAACAGTCCGACTCTAAAATTGTCGATTTTACAATATTAAGTTTGGTGAAAAGCAGCTGTCGAGCAAAAGTGACACATAAAAAGAACACTATTTTAAAACAGAAATACTGCTTTTCGACAATAATATTGATGTTGTTAATCTGACAAAAAAAAAAAAAAAAAATCTCAAACTCAATTTAGGGAAATACAAAAAAATAGTTATGAACATAGCTAGTGAAAAATTTAAATTTTTTATTACTCAGGAGATTATGATTCTACAATTATGTAAATTGAAATATATAGAAAAATAAATTATTATACTTACTACTTTAGAAAATAACAAAGTTGCAAAATAACATGAGTTTAGCCTAAATGATGGAACATCACCTAAATATATAAAAATACTCCATGACTTATAAAATGTGTATCACGTGATATGCACGAGAACATGAACACGATGTTTCGAATAACAGTATATTTCGGAGACCAAATTATGTAAATGTTGTAAAGTCATTTTATACAGAAAGCGAGTAAAGTTACATTTCCGGTTTTTACCAAGCTTGTTGTCCAATCGACAATTTTAAAGCGTCGTACTGCTAAAACTGGCCATTTATTCTGTCGGACAAATCATCACAAAAATTTTTGTCCTACAAAATTTTCTTCGTGTTCTGTACCAAATTATCTTCCAATAAACCTATAAAAGCGATGTATTAAATTCTTAAAAATGGTTAAATTGGCCTTTCTGGCCTCCGGCGAGAAACGTTCCTGCTACTCAAATATCCCTAAAACGAAAAGTTGTCGGATTCGCCACACTTAATGTAGCAGCTGGCTGGTGATAATTTTGGGATCGGTACTCCGGATCACGGACTATCTCTTATGTTATGTCATTTTAATTTTGCTTTAATATCCGATTTTCTAATTTTTTTGTCTGCTTTTGGTTTTTTAACTACTTTTTTGTTAGCTAGGTCAGTCATTCTCTCAAAAGTACATACTTTACATTTATTATTTTAAGAATTAATAACTGCCTACAAATATTTACCAAAAGTAAAATTGATATACAGTTCCACAGGACGGGTGTACCATCAGCGTTAAAACTGAACCTCAGCATTTTTTCCGACCTACGCTCCGCTTGGTATGACATCAATGCATATAGTTCGTAACTCTAAGAGTTTTTTTTCTGTAGAATATGCCAATGAATCCGACAAACTGAAATCTACATTAATTAATATTCTAGAAAATGGACCCAAACTCATGCAAATGATAGGTAATTGAGTAATTTGGAACAATCGTCCGCTCGCTTATAAGTGAATCCATGAAGATAGCGGCATTCTAGCGGTAGAGCGACAGCTGAAATGAGAGGACTTTGGGTCCTGTTATCTCGAAAACTATCGATTTTTTGAAAAAAATAAGGTCCATTTTTGTAGACTACAAGGATCTTGAGAGGCCATTTTAAGCCCTTTCCACCTGTTAATGCTGATAAACTTTTTTCGCTCGAAAGCATCCCTAAAGACCTACTAGAATTCCGCCACAAGGGAAAACTGTACAGATTTATTTACAGCTTTGTCCCTTCATTTACTGGACCAAAGTATGTTACGCTGCATAAAAAAGTACCATTACGTAGTAAAAAGTAAAAGTAAGACCGAAAAGTAAAATTTCCGCTGTAATTTTCGCTGTCTACGTGATGTTTATTCAGATAATAAAAAGAAAACAAATATTTAAGTTTGTTAACAGCTTAATAAACGAGTAGATAAAAATCTTGCAAGAAAATTATACTCTTTGAGAACAATAAATTTCCTGTCCGCCAGTCTGGTGATTTTCTGGCATTTAATCGCACTTTCAACATGTCGTTAATTTAGCGTTAAGTAATTTCAAGTTTAAGACTCTGTTTTGTGATAATTTAATGACCCTTATATAAATCGGTATGTTAAGAAGTAATATATCAGTGACACTTGTTAGAATATTTTTAATAGTTTAATTAGTCACAATACTAGGTCCTATCTTAAATTTTAATAAATATAAATCTACTAAAGACTAAAGCTGACAGCTGCCTTGACTAAGCACAAAGCTACAATTCCTGTGTATGGTTAATTTAATAATTGTTTACTTAAAAAAAATACATTTGTCGGGGTTGACGTGGTTAAAAATTTTAATTACCAATATTTTGAATAAATATATATTTTTTTATAATTGCAAGAGTTTACTTCATTTTCGCGAAAAGCCCGACTCCGCAGAAGAAGGGGCCTTTTCGTAAATATGGAAACAAACGATTGCAATTTGAAAAAAACACGTTAAGTGAAAAAGATCAGGTTATTTTAATGCACGAATATAATTTATTTGAATATTTCACGAATTAATTAAGAGCTCAAATGAAGTAAATTTAAAAATTTTATTAAACAGAAAATACTTACACATACGGCCGAGTGATGATCGCGTTGTTAAATTTAGCAATGGACTTAGCAGGTTAGAATGTTTAACAAAACGTCATTGTCATTGTTATTCAATGATTTTAGTAGGCAACCTGTTAAAATCTGACATTTTGTTAAATATTCCAAACCGTTGTTAACTTTTAACAATTTGGTTAAGTTGATTATCGAGTTTAGAATGTTTAACAAAATGTCAGATTTTGACAGGTTGCCTACTAAAATCATTGAATAACACTGACAATGACGTTTTGTTAAACATTCTAAACTGCTAAGTCCATTAGCAACTTAACAACGCGATCATCACTCGGCCGATAGTGACATAAAACTTTTCGTTGACATTCGACTTTTTGTCTGCTTTCACTCAATAACATGACGCTAATTGTCAGAATATGACATTTGTGACGTTTGGGGAACAATGAAACCCGCTTTGACGTTTCGTTAACAATATAAACTTGCGATGCAATTTTCGATTTCTGCGGAGCTATTACCGGTTGTAATCACACAAGTGCATCAAAATTGCCGATAATTTTTTAGGAAAGCATGTTGTCAAAAAACTGCATGAGTTTATTTCATACTTTGCCAAAAGAACCTGACTCCGAAGGAGTAGGCCTCTTAACAAAATATGAAAATAACCGAATGCAGTTTTTTACTGACAACATGCTTGAATGGAAAATTTTTAGGTTTATTTTGATGTAATGAGTAACCGAAGGATATTTCCTAAGTTAATAGAGTAAAATATATGTCAAATGTCACGATGACAATGCACATTTCATCAATTAACACTGCCATCTTGAAATCGTTACTATAGCAACGGGATCTTTCGCTGAAAAGATCCCGTCGTCTAGACGACGGATCTTTCGCCGTAATTTTTCGATAATTGCACACCTCTTATGGCATTTTTTATACTCCGTAATTTTGCGAAAATTGCACGCCTCTTATGGCAACTTTGCACATATTATTATGAGGGAAATATTCGATTTTAAAGGATAATAAAATATTTTTTAACAATATTTTTATTATGGAAAAACTATTAATGCTTAAATTTTAAAATTAATTTAAGCGTAATATTGAGTATTTATACCATATCGTAATAAAATTTATGTTAAGAGAGTAACTACTTTTTGAGATATGAATTTTTGAATTTCAACACACATAAAATTTGATCGTAAATTTTGCTTTATTTATATAAAATATTAGAAAACTTTGCATTATTTATTAGACCATATATTGACCTTTAAAAGCTATGATTTTTTGGACAACACTAGGAAATAGTGAAAAACACATTTAAAAATACAAGTTTTTTTCATCTATTTAAATTCGAATAAAAGGTTACAGCGTAGTGTTATTTTTACCACCTATAGATCTATAGGCCATAAAACAAAACAAATAATAATAAAAGGTAGTTTATTTTAGGTTTGTGTCGTTAAGTGGAAAAACTAATAATACTAAAATTTTTAAATAATGCTAGCCTAATATCGCAGTAAAAATTTAGGTCTTAGGGTAAATATTTTTGGAGATTTTTGAATTTTTAACAACATTAAATTTGATTTTTGGTTTATTATTAATAATTTTGGATAAACTGCGCACCATTTATTAAAACACGTATTTACCTTTCAAAAGTTAATTTACAATTTTTTTCTACGACACTTAGAAATAAGTAAAAGACATTTAAAAAATACAAGTTTTTTCCTAAAATCGCCTTTTTTGATCGATTTAAATTTAAATAGAAGGCTGATAGATAGTGTTATTTCTGCCACCTAATGAAATCTACAAGAATCTTTCAAAAAAAAAAAAAAAACAATTAAAGGTTAATTAATTTTAGGCTTGTGTCATTAAGGAAACCACAAACTAAACTTTTCAAGTAATTTAACCTAATACCGAGCGTTTTTACCATGTCATGGTAAAATTCAAGTTGCTAGAGTAATATGTTTTGAGATATGAATTTTGAATCTTTAAATAACATCAAATTTGATTGTAAATTTTGTTTTATTTATATAAATTTTAGAAAACCTTTGCACCAATTTAGACCATTTAATTACCTTTAAAGGTTTATTTACGACACTTAGAAATAGGTAAAACACATTAGTAAAATAAAAGTTTTTTCTTTAAATCGCCTTTTTGATCTATTTAAATTTGAATAGAAGGCTGCAAATATATTGTTTTTTCTACTACCTAATGAAATCTACAAGGCTTTTTTTAAAAAAAAGGCAGTTGATTTTAGGCTTGTGTCGTATTTCTGTAATATCTAAAAAACGATATACTAGTTAAAAATTATACTTGGATCGGAAAATTTGTATTGTTGTAAAAACCTATACACAGTTTTACACGAAACTTTGACCTACTTTAATACAAAACCTGATGCGCGATCGAAACATTAGCTTTTTTCTCGTATGGAGTCTATTGCGTGTTTTTTACTCATTTTCTAAGGGTGGATTTACTGCTCGACCGACGGTCAGTGCTGAATATAGGTCGAACGTAGCCATCAATTAAAATGGGCGATCAATTACAGTAGAGCTGATAGACTCGTTAGGTGCTCTGCACCGTAGTCGATTAAACATTTTCATTGATACAACTACGTTGGACCGATGTCATCGCTGACTGTCGGTCGAGCACAAAATCCAACATAAGGCCGCGGTCAGAGCAGCACCGCATTCGGCCAAATTTATTTTCAGCCGTGTTTGACCGATGTCTGTGGTAAATTAAATTCCATATGACTTTATTAAGTTGGTTACAGTGCAAACTGGATTCTGAATGATACTCTCGGCCGAAAATATCTGTCATCGGACAAATTCAAATTAATTTGTTTTTTTCGGTGGTATTTGACCAATTTTAAAGAGGTTGACAATAGTGCCTTTCCGAAGATGGTGGATTGCGAAAATTGATTAGTTTAGTTTTCGTAGTAAACTGCGTTTCATTACGCATTCTCATATATTCAAAATACTTTTCCGGCTGTTCTAATAACTGTGGGAAAAAGAGTGTGATATTCATCAAACCTTTTCTTGGATCTGAAAATATAAGTAACCTGATATCCCTTTCTTTGTTAAATAATAGCAGCATGACGTACTTATTTCTGCAGTAACACTTGCAAATTCATTCTATTTAACTTTAAAGTAAAAATAATATTAATTAAAAAACCAGAATAACTTTAATCGAATTTCAAAAAAACTAATATTTAGTACAAAACGGTGCAACCCTGACCATACGTTCGGCAGGTCCCTTTCGTCTCGTTAACGGCCGAAAATAAATTCGGCCAAATACGATGCTACTCTGACCGCAGCCTTAAGGTATGTTTTTCCACGCGGCCGCCGCATGAGGCTAACGCACTAGCCGCAAAGTACCGCGATCATGGTTCGAGCGACCGTCGTATGCGTCCGCTGTCAATGACTGCGATCGATGCGACTGACCGCTGGAAGAAGCAGTGTAGCTGCAGTCAGTTCGCGTCTGATATTTTGTTTGTGTTGTTTTGTGTGGAAATGTCCTGTGTTTTTTTCTTTTAAAATTAAAACTTTATTTTTAATGAGGTACTGATTTTTATTTACGTATTTTAAGAGTTTTAGGATCCCAAATCCAATGATGTTTCGCACTTATTAAAAAAATTAGTTTAATGTTTTCCCAAGATTCTGCCAAAAATATGTTGTCTGACTCTCTAACATATGGCTTTATGAAAATTGCCATTAATATAAATTTTTCGAATAAGTGCAATACATTATTGGTTTTGGGAACTTAATAGCTCCTAAAATACATAATAAAAAAATCCAGGGCCGTATTTCTAAAAACAGTTGATGATGGCAGCTCAAAGATGAAACGTCGGTGTATAAATCTAATAACACTATCTTGTAGAATGAGAAAAATAGCAATGAAAATGTAAAAGTTATTTTGTTACATCCATTCAAATAAAGTCATAAAAAAATAAAATTGAAATCGCGAATAATCGGTTTTTTCAAAGTAAGTATTCGAAAATTTTAAAGTTCTAAAGTGGTATTTTTGATTAGCATCATATTGCGCAACTTTGCCTTTATTTAACCGACCTCGTATCTCTTCAAGTTTCCCGAGATCCTAATGATAAGACTCGAATTTGGTACACCCTGTACAGATTTAATTTTAATAAAATGGCTAATTTTTCCTGTGGGGTTATTGGATAGGTATTTAACTCTGTTGTATAGCTCGGACTTTATATCGTCTTTTATTAAGTCAAGAATAAAACTAAACTGTGTATTTATTAATGTAGTATAACAACCCTCATCGCGTCTTTGTTGAAATATTGAAAATGCCGGAGCATTGCTATGTTTCAGGTTGGCTAATTGTAATAGTATTTCGTCATTCTCTTTTTCTTATAATAATAAATATATTTTGCTATAATTTTGCTATCGCGAGTTTGAGCCGCGGTCCTACGAAACCACCTGATTAATTGGCGGCCGCATGCGTTAGTCGCATGCGACGGCCGCGTGGAAGGAACCACACCTTTAAGAGTCGCGCAGTGCGAAATATGGAAAACAATTTTATTCTGGCCACGCATCTAGTTTAATAGCATATTGTTAAAATTTTTATATTTATTTTTGATTGAGTTATATTTTCTATTTCTCATTCAGTAATACTCGCTGACTAAAAGTAAAAATAATAAAAAATTGCTGTAGTATATTTTTTTGTTATTTATTAACCCTGGTACATATTTTTGTACCTTTATTCGACGAGTAGGTATTGTAGAACAAGGTTTTTTGGTTGCAAAGCTGTCGGCAATTGAATTAAAATAATTTAAAAATCGTAATAAATTACTTCTTGGTAATTGAATTAATTTAATTTAATTACTTTTTGAAAAAGGTAATTGTCTTTGGATTATCAATTAATACGATATTGTATTCGTAATTGGTAACTGATTTTCACGAATCCCAAGTAATTCAATTACTTAGAAAGTAATTTTATTACTTATAATGTAATTAAAGTACTTAGAAATTAATTTAATTAGCTAATAAATAATTAAATTACTACGAAAAATTCAACTATCTCTCTTTATGGAAAAACTACCGAAATTTTGGCCAGCCAGAAAGAGCATCTTGAAACACGGCGGGCCGCTTTCAATTCGGCGAACGCCGCCTCCGGGCTGATTTAGTATTTTCGATTGATGCTTGCCGTCACCGTTTTTATACTTTTTTTGTGTGGAAAAATCTGTTAATGTTTGAGGTAGAGTTTTTATTTTTAGAGTCATTTAATGTTAAACTTGCCGAGAAAGCAGTTTGAAAAGTGTGACGTGCGCGTATGATGTATATTAGTATAAATATTTTATTTGTTTAGTATATCGTGTTTAATATATGTGGCAATTTAAATATAGTAATTGCTAAAATAATCAATAACTTTTAGTTTTAGTTAATAATTAAATTACTTTTAACAAACATGCTAGATATTGGTACTTGTAATTTACTACTACTTACAAGAGTAATTGGCAATTGTAATTGAATTACTTTTTAAAAGTAATTGCGATAGCTTTGTTTGATTGTAAGGTCAATGAGTTATATCTCAATTTAACATAGCTTCTGGGTAAATATACAATTATCTCAGCGCAGAAATATAAAATATGCCTCCACTGAAGATGATTAAAAATAAATTATAGTTTAAAAAAACTAAAAAAACACGTTTTATATCAAACCGAAGTAAAAGGTAGAACATAATTTTTAAGTATGTATATGTATATATTTATAAATATATATATATATATATATATATATATATATATATATATATATATATATATATATATATATATATATATATATATATATATATATATATATATATTATTACCGTGTTTTTCTTTTTTCTGGGATTCAACAACAATCAAAACTATTTTAAAAGTTTTATTTCAGACGTTTCGGCTGATTTCATTCTTTATCAATGATTTTCTACTAAAAAAGGTTATTCCAGATATTATTGTACCACTTCATTGCGTGTAAATTTTACAACTACCTGTAACTACTACGGCTAAAAACAGCTTTGTCACGAAGTCTTGGATAGAATTATATAGAATTTAATTCTATCCAAGACTTCGTTGAGCAAAAACTGTTTTTAACCAGATGTAGTTCTAAGTTAGTTGATAAAATTTTTACCTGTGAAGTGAATAAAATGTTACAATTATATCTAAAATAACCTTTTTGGATAGAAAAATCATTGATAAAGGCTGAAATCAGCCGAAACGTCAGAAATAAAACTTTTTTAACATGGAACTAAAATAGTTTTGATTTGTTGTTGAACCAAAAATCCCAAGAAAAAAGGAAAACACAGAATATATTCTAAAAGGTTCAAGAAAAATAAATTATAAAGTATATATATATATATATATATATATATATATATATATATATATATATATATATATATATATATATATATATATGTATATATATATATATATATATATATATATATATATATATATATATATATATATATGTATATATATATCTATATATATATATATATATATATATATATATATATATATATATATATATATATATATATGACAAAATGATTTAATTAATAGTTAAAAAGCGTAGGGTGCAGTTTACTATATTTTCATAATAACTCTCATTTTGTAAGTAGCTACTAATTAAATAATTGTAACATTTAATATTAAGCACCCCATGCTTTTTTGCTATAATTGAATTATTTTGTAAATAACTTAATTTTATTTTAATTTATTCCAAATTAATTAGTTATTATTGATTATTCGACTTTCCATTCCTGTAACACAACTCTTCATACTTAAAAATGATCTCTACTTTTTAGTTCGGTTTACTACAAAAGCAAGTTTTTTAGTATTAAACCAACAACGAAAGTAATCTCAATTTAGAGCCTCGATTTTTAGTATATCTTATATTTGTCAATAAATCCAAATTTTCTTTATTCCTGTTAATTTTTTTTTAATTAAGTTTTGTTTTGTTTTGGGGTTCCTAATGATTTTTTTTACAATTTTTTAAATGTTTTTTTTTATTCAAAATTAGTTTTATATATATATATATATATATATATATATATATATATATATATATATATATATATATATATATATATATATATATATATATATATATATATATATATATATATATATATATTTTAATATTTTTATTTTTTTTAATTATTAATTTAAACAAATTAATACAATTGCTTTAAATATATTTCAGTGGTAATTTTTTAAAAATTATATCTATAAAGAACAATGACATTAACCGTCGTTCTGTGAATGGTATACACTTAACCTGCAAGCTAATATAGACTTTTTTGTCTTTTTATTCTGATGATCCTAATCACGACATTGGAAGAAAGTTATGAAATAATTGTATTGTCATCGGCTCTTGACCCCTATAAACATTTTTAGGACTTCTTGAAATGAGTAAAAATTACGTTAAAGGATTTCGTTACATACATACATACATATACATACATACACATATACATTCAGGTCAAGCTAATAAAAGCGTGGTAAAAAATCACCACCATCCGATTAAAATTAACTCGTCACCAGAATTGCTTTCTATATTTCCCACTGCGTGTCATAGCAAAAAACCGAAAGAAATCTTTTAAAAGGTAAATGGTTCAATAAATTGTGCAAGGTTTTTCTAAAATTTCTTATACATAAAGCGAAAATTTATAAACAAATTTAACACTTGCAATAAATTCAAAAATTATTATCTTCGAAAGTATCTACTCTAGCAACTTGAATTCTTGCCACGATGCACTCCGCATTAGATTAGAATTATTTCAAAATTTTGACCATTAATAGTTTTTCCGTAATAAAAAATAAGGTATAAAAATATCCTATTTTTTTCAAAAAAATTCGAAAAGTTTGAGGTCTTATAAAAGAGTTTTGAAACCATGTTAGCCCTGCCAGCCATTGATTAAATTAATCATGCGCAAAATTGTAGCTTTGTACCCTTCAGGTTAGTAAAAGTGGCTGATCACCACATCAAAACAATGCCCAGACGTGTCAATGGCAATTCTCTTACTGGTAAGCCGATCTGGCTAAACACATTTATTAGCTATTATCAGATATGCATGTAGATTATATATTTGAAGTTGGCATAAAAGTTCTTTACCACTGCAACTTTGTTAGATTTATTGTGGTACTTCGAACTGCTTTAAAGGGCTTTATCAATTCCTGTCTTTTTTATTAGACTCCATAGGCATAATATTGGCTCCTGCCTGCATCTTGTTAGTTTAGATTTCTCTTTACCTAGCCCTGCTAACCTTAGCCCGCATTGTGCCTCGCACGGGCCCAACACATGTTTTGGTGTTTATTCTTCCTCCTGACAGACCCTACATAGGATATCCTCTGTCAGGTTTATTTTTTTAGGTGCTTGTTTAGTCTGCATGCCATGCAAGTTGACCTACCATTATCCTTACTGCTGTGCGACTGTACTTTAGAAGGTCCGAAGTAGACATGGGTGAAAAGGCTTTGATAAAAAGCTTTGCCTGCCGCTGTGTGTTTTTAACCAAGCATTGTGGGACTGTTTCTGCCTATACTAAACCAAATTAGTGCTTAATATTTTAAAACCATTCTTTGTTTCTCAGTATACTGTCACTACCATAGTCTTAATCACATTTTTGTGGAGAAATGACGTGGTTATTGTTTGATGTCATTGTAAATTTTGGTGAATTAAAACTTCATTTTACTTTATTCTACTCTTAATAAAAGTTCTTGTTTATGCACAAACTGTTTGAAGTATGAGTGTCAGTAAAAAATTGAACTTAAGTTAATTTCACACATAGCTACTTTTATGTGCAGTTTGGGACTACAGCTGAAAAGTTTCGTATCATGTTCAAACAAACAAAGTACAATCCTTAAACTTTATTAAGTACTTGTATATTTTTGTTTTAATAAAGCAAGCCCTAAGGTTTCTCAGTAAGAGAAAGATTAAAATGGCAGTTAGGTAACTGTATATTATGTAACCCACCAAAGTAGAAATAAAAAACGATTATTTTCACCATCTTGTAGTTTTGTTTAATGATGCACATTTCCTTAGTAGTTCGTTAAAACTGAAACTTTATTTCTGATTTTGATTAAAGTTGTAAATTATAATGTTACACAACAACAAGTTTCAGGAAATAGAAGTTTCAGAGATAAAACAAAATATATAGCCATGATTTTAATTACTTGAAATTCTAGATAAGGCCATAAAGAAATAACAAATGAAGTGAGTTTTAAAGAAGTTGCCTTTTATTGTATATATATATTTATATATATATATATATATATATATATATATATATATATATATATATATATATATATATATATATATATATATATATATATATATATATATGTAGGATCCGGTCATCCTAACGCCATCTAGTGATTAGTGTGTGAGAGCGGCTGTGCGACGCGCCAGGCTTCTAAAGACAAAAGCAAAGAGAGCGCGCGCGACGAGATCAGTGGACGACGGGACGTAGACGCGAGAGTAGACGTGGTGCATTTCGACGACGGAACAGGCTAGACGGGCCGCCAGACGACGGTATAAGCGACCATCTTGGAAGTGGCGTGTTTAGAGGCTAGACGAGCCCTTGGACGAATGTGTGAATGACTTTAAGTTGAAAGCCTGCACTTTTCTTTTATGTTTTATGATATTGTTATCGTTATTATTCTATAGTTTTGGGTGAATATACCCCATTTATTAGAGGGTAGAGTTTTATTTCTATACCTACCGTGAAGATCTTTCCACTAAACGAATCCCACAAATTTGGGGGCTCAACCGGGATTTGCGCGAAGGAACTTTGAACGGATAGATATAGACTTAGATGTTGTGATGTGTCTTCCAAAGTGTTAGTGAAAATTAAGGTTTATAGAGGTAAAATAAAAAGCTGAAATTGGGTGAGTACCTAGCTTTAAAAAAAGACTGTAGATTGCTCATAAAAGACTGTAAATTGTTCATAAAAGACTGTAAATTGCTATTAAAAGACTGTAAATTGTTTGTAAAAGACTTTAAAGATAAATAAAGATAGTAAAACCTAAAGACAATGTATAGGGTGTTTCTGAGACTTTAATGTGACTATATACAAGTAAATATCAGGTCGTGTGCTAGTAGTATATTATCACCATACTTTAAAAAGACGATTTTGATAATTTTAAGTTTTAATTGACTTTTAATTTTTATAATGACGTCCTTAGGTGATATACCGGCTGTCTTAGCAAATGTTAATGCGGCTCCATTTAACGTTATTAAAAAGTTTCACAAACTAATCTTTAGTGAGGACGGTGACCGCGGTAATAGAAAGAGAGTGCGCGAATTTACTGGCTTTACGTTTACGGAAGATTCTGAAGGTCATGAAAGCAAACTACAAGAAATTGACCAAACATTTTCGGTTAGTGATCTTACATCGTGCGCGAATATTCTAAATATTGACTATAATGTGTCGAAAGATGATCTAGTTAAAAACATTGTAAAGGCTTTATTGGACTTAGACGTTTTGAGTGAAACTAACCAAACTGAGAAAGACGACGAAAGCGAAGAATCGGATCCGGAGGACTCTGTTTCGAATTCGGGTTCACAAACCGGCGCGTGCGGGTTTTCAATGAACTTTCGTGACGTAGAGGACTCTATTCGAAAGTTTGACGGTACCGGTTCGTATCCGATCGAAAAATGGATCGAAGATTTGAAGATATGTCTCATCTTGTCGGGTGGAACCAACTTCATCTTTTTATATTTGCCAGAAAATCTTTAAGCGGTCTAGCAAAGCTGTTCATTCAAAGCGAGCGTGGCATTAAATGTTGGAAAACTTTAAAAAGGTCATTGTTAGATGAATATTCTTCACGACTTAATAGTGCGCAGCTACATAAGGCACTTTCAGAACGTAAACTAAAAAGTGGTGAAGGCATACAAGAATACTTCTTAGTAATGAAGGAATTGGCAAGTCGTGGCAATGTTGAAAATAGTTCCTTAATTCAATATATAATCGATGGAATTAAAGATGATCAAAGTAACAAAATTATTTTATATGGTGCTAAAACACTTAGTCAGTTTAAAGAAAAATTAAAAACGTATGCAGACATAAAATCACGTGAACATCAGTCACATCAAAAGAATTTACGTACAAAAGTTGACTTTAAAGATAACTCCAGATATTATAGCCGAGATAAAGACGACAAACGTACAGACCAAACAACAGCTTTGAGTTCAAGATGTTTTAATTGCGGAGAACGAGGACACAAGTCAGTTAACTGCCAAAAGAAAAGTTTAGGCACCAAATGTTTTAAATGTAAAGAATTCGGACACAAATCATTTGAATGCAAGTCTCAGTCTAAAGGATTCGAGGGTAAAGATACATCAACTGCACATAAAATATCTTCAATTAATACAAACCCAATGCATAAGCAGATTAGTATTCATAATACTAGTGTCATTGCTCTAATAGATACAGGAAGTTCGGTCAGTCTAATGAAGTCAGAAATACATCAAAAAATAGGTTCGCCGCTACTTAAAAAATCTGAAATAATACTTAATGGTTTTGGTAAATCAAATACACGAACCTTAGGTACTTTTGCGTGTCAAGTAGAAGTAGATGGAAATATTTTCGATGTGAATATGTTCGTTGTTGCCAATGATGCTATGACAACTGAAGCTATTATTGGTAGTGACCTTTTAGCCCAAGCAGAGATAACTATAAACCAGAATGGCATTAAAATTGTGAAGAATTTTAAAGAAGAAGAAAATGACAATACAGATATTATGCATATCGAAACTTTAGATCCAGAAGAAGTTGATATTGGAAACGTGAAAGATGAATTAAAAAAGCAGATAAAACACATGGTAGAGACATACAAACCAGAACAGACCAAGACCACGAACATAGCAATGAAGATTATAGTTAAAGACGAAGAACCAGTGTATCACAGTCCTAGACGCTTACCTTTTGCCGAGAGAAGTATTGTTGACACACAGGTGGAGGAGTGGTTAAAAGATAAAATTATTGAACCAAGCAGCTCTGAATATGCAAGTCAAGTTGTTGTGACCAGAAAGAAATGTGGATCGCCTCGAGTATGTGTAGACTACAGAAAAATAAACCAAAAAATTGTTAAAGACAGACATCCATTACCTCTGATAGAAGATCAATTAGATAAACTTCAAGATGCCAATATTTATACGACAATCGACCTTAAAAATGGATTTTTTCATGTTAACGTTGAAGAGAATAGTCGAAAGTATACTGCTTTTGTGATCCATAATGGACAGTTCCAATTTTTACGTGTACCATTCGGACTGTGCAATGCTCCTGCAGTCTTTCAGCGTTATATTAATCACATTTTTAATGACCTTGCTAACAAAAACATAGTTCTGCCCTATATGGACGACTTAATAATTCCAGCTACTGATGAACAAGAAGCATTTGATCGACTAAAAATTGTACTACAAAGAGCTAAAGAATATGGTCTTGTTATTAATAAAAAGAAATGTCATTTTGCAAAGACAAGTGTTGAATTTTTGGGACATCGAATTGAAGGTGGAAAAGTATTTCCTTCAGAACAAAAAAGTAAGGCGGTTATGCAGTTTCCCGAACCAAAGACGACGAAACAAGTTCAAAGTTTTTTAGGACTAACTGGATATTTTAGGAAATTTATACCATTTTATTCCATTATTGCAAAGCCACTTAGCGATTTACTCAAGAAGGACAAGCAATTTCAATATGGGGATCAAGAGAGAAATGCGTTTAATGAATTGAAAAAAATGCTTGCTGAAAAACCAGTTTTAAATATTTACAAACAAGGAGTAGACATGGAACTACATACTGATGCATCAAAAGATGGTTATGGAGGAATATTACTACAAAGATCATACGAAGACAACAAATTTCATCCAATTTATTATATTAGTAGAAAGACGACTGATGCTGAAAAAAAATACTCCTCTTATGAATTGGAAGTTTTGGCAATAATAGAAGCCTTAAAGAAATTAAGGGTGTACCTTCTTGGTCAGCATTTCAAAATAGTAACTGATTGTTCAGCATTTGAAAAAACTATGAAAAAGAAAGATTTACCTACAAGGATAGCACGGTGGGCGCTGCTACTTGAAGATTTTGATTATACCTTGGTACACAGAGCGGGTAGCAGGATGCAGCACGTTGATGCCCTAAGCCGTTATCCAGTGATGACTGTAGCTAAAGGTGGAATAATAAAAAACATTAAAGACGCTCAAGAAGGAGACTGTTTTCTAAATTCTATTAAAGAAATTCTAAGCGAAAAACCATACGATGATTATCTGCTAAAAGATCAGATCTTATACAAGTGTGTGATGGGACAAGAGCTATTAGTTGTTCCGAAGAAAATCCAAAATGAAATCATCAAAACAGCTCATGAAAATGGTCATTTTTCCACAAAGAAAACCGAAGAAATTATATTGCGAGATTATTTTATACCAAACCTGAGAGAAAAAATACAAAAATTTATACTAAACTGTGTCCCATGTATTTTAGCAAACCGAAAGCGTGGCAAGCAAGAAGGGTTTTTGTCTCCATTAAACAAAGAAAGTTATCCACTTCACACTTATCACATTGATCATTTGGGTCCACTTGAATCGACTAGTAAGAACTACAAGCATATATTAGTTGTAATAGATGCCTTTACTAAATTTGTTTGGCTTTATCCTACCAAATCGACAACAGCCAAAGAAGTAATTCAAAAGATGGAAGTACAAAGAAAAAATTTTGGAAACCCTGTGAATATTGTATCCGACAGAGGAACAGCATTTACTGCTAAAGAATTTGAAGACTACTGCGTTGAACAAGGAATACAACACTTTAAAATTACGACTGGATTGCCTCGAGCCAATGGCCAAGTAGAAAGGATAAATTCTATTATTATATCAGTACTTACAAAGTTGTCACTAGAAGAACCAGGACGTTGGTACAAACATGTTGATCAAGTACAACGAGTTATTAACTCTACTTATCAAAGAAGTATAGACACAACACCTTTTCAACTCTTAACTGGTGTCAAGATGAGAGACAAGTCAGATCTAAAAATAAAAGAGCTAATCGAGGAAGAAGGAAGAAACCAAGTTATAGAAGAAAGAGATGAGTTAAGAGAAAAGGCTAAGAGTCAGATAGCAAAAGTACAAGAAGAAAATCGAAAGACATACAACTTAAGACGACGTAATCCAAATAAGTATAAAATAAACGATTTAGTCGCTATAAAAAGAACTCAGTTTGGACCTGGCCTGAAGCTAAAACCTATTTTTCTAGGGCCGTACAGGATTCTCAAAGTTAAGGGAAGAGATACATACGATGTTGTGAAAGAAGGATACCATGAAGGCCCAGTGCTTACTTCATCATGCGCGCAGTATATGAAACCATGGACGCAAGAATTCGGATGGTTCATCATCCGGGTCGGATGAAATTCAGGACGGCCGAGATGTAGGATCCGGTCATCCTAACGCCATCTAGTGATTAGTGTGTGAGAGCGGCTGTGCGACGCGCCAGGCTTCTAAAGACAAAAGCAAAGAGAGCGCGCGCGACGCGAGCAGTGGACGACGGGACGTAGACGCGAGAGTAGACGTGGTGCATTTCGGCGACGGAACAGGCTAGACGGGCCGCCAGACGACGGTATAAGCGACCATCTTGGAAGTGGCGTGTTTAGAGGCTAGACGAGCCCTTGGACGAATGTGTGAATGACTTTAAGTTGAAAGCCTACAGACCTTTTTTCTTTTATGTTTTATGATATTGTTATCGTTATTATTCTATAGTTTTGGGTGAATATACCCCATTTATTAGAGGGTAGAGTTTTATTTCTATACCTACCTCAAAGTCTTTAACCCCAGTGACATTTAAGGCTGTTTTGAGGTGGTTAGAGAAGTTTTTGGGTTTTGAGTGCGAGCCCTTTGGGTTTGTGTTGAAAACTATTACTTTGAAAAAGTTTGAAAACAATTTTCGAAACCCTTTTTCCCAAATAGAAAAATGGCTGGGTCCTTTAAAGTGCGTTTATCTTGAAAACAGTTGCTCCTAGAGACCTAAATGAAGTTTACATTTTTGACTCTCCCTTCCACCTTCTTCCCCTTAAATCATTATACCGAAAAAACACAGGAATGTCCACTTATTGTGTAAAACATTTTTTTTTTTAGATTTAAACATGGTAATTTCCGCCAAAGGAAAATTAAAGTTAAATAATACAACTTACTTGAACAACTAAACATTTAAAACTCTCAATGAACCCACAATTATTTTCACTAATGATAAAAAAAAAAAAGCTTTGCGGACATCGGGACTTTGAATAAACTCGCAATAAAAAATGAATGGGAAAGTTGGGGTTAATTACTTTGCTTTTAATCGTTCCATCTTTAGTTTTCCTTCTTCCTTCTTAAAAGTCCTTTTAAAAGCAAAACAACTGAAAAATAATACACACATAACCGCATAAAAGTAGAAAACTATTGTACAGTTATTTCTAAGGAAAAAAGTTTAAAGTTTTTTTTTGTCTACTTTGGGAGGTTGTTTTTTAAATTTTTGTTCTGATTATACATTTATTTAACTTAGTTTATTGCAGAAAAATAAGTATACTAGGAATCTATCTTAGTATAAAAATCACAGATTAAAAAATAGTTATTAAGCGATAAATAATTTTTTTTATGTTATTCGTTAAATTATAAATTTTAAAAATGTTGAAACAAAAAGTTTTTACAAAATATGCCCAAAATTCCGCCACCTTAAATTGTTGATTCAGGTGATGATCTATAACTTGTTATGTGTATTCCGATTTTTAGGATTTTAACATCAGTTTGTAGGTACATGTTGTATTGACAGTTGACAGACACATGCACTATTTAAAATTTCATTTACAATTTAGAAAAAAATTTAAATTTAAATTTATATAGCACAACGGTAAAAAATTAAAAGGAGGTGGAGTTAAAAGTAAATCTCTTTAAACGCCCATCATTACAACAAAGACGTTCCCCAAGATGTGGTGGTTCCATTGCGCCTTTCATTGGGAAACCCAAATTTAAAATTTACGATAACGTTTTGACCCTTTGTTGTCAAGTAGTAAATGAGTATCTGGATAAGATGGGAATGGACGACATGCAGTCCAGATCTCAATCCGATTGAGCATTTGTGAAATGAATTCAAAAAAGCCGTTCTTCGCCATCCTATGCCGCTTGGAAAGTTAAGGTTGGCACCGGGAAGGAATATTAGACTGTTTCCCCGGGAAAAGGGTGATACGGGAAAATTGCAAGCTGTCATTTTGGGAAAGGGGACATACCAGCTTTCTTAATTGTTTTTTTTCTGTTTTTAGATAATTTTATTACGTTTAATTTTTTTTAAAGAACTTTAAAATTATTGTTTTTGTTTATTTTAAATTGTGCAGTTCTTACAAAAAAAAAAAAAATAATGGGGTAATTAAAAAAACAAAAACTTAGGAATACCTGTCAGATTATAAGAAAGTACTTTTAAATAACTAGGACAAAATACAACGTTTTTAGTTGCTCATGTATAATATTACTTAAGCAAAGAGTAGGTATTATTAGAATAATAAGAAACAATGTCAATACATGTACCCTCAAACTGATGAAAAAATTTTAAAAATTGAAATACAAATAAAACAATTATAAATCATTAAACCCAATCGAAAATTTTGTGCGGGGAAGTGTCTATATGTTACTAATTAATGTAACACAACCATTCTGGTTTATAACGTCCTTCATCGTTTAGCTCTCATATAATGGGCATCTGGGTTTTCCGGTTTTTTCCATTTTAATTACTAGTCGGTCTTACTGCTTCCCTCCATTTGGTCCAATTATAAACGATTATAACTATCAGAAGTTATAATGACGAGCAATTAAAATAATTGATATTGCAATTAAAAAATGTAGATTTTAAAAAAAAACAATTATCAGCAATTAAGGATTTTCTAAAATAATATTAAACATAAAGATATAAATTAATTGCTTTTGATTTTATTTTAAATTTTTTTTTTATTATTTATTTTAAATTTTTATATTTATATTTATAATATTACAATAAAATTAGTACAATATTAACTTTTCTGTGTTTCTTTATTTAGAGTAAAAATCGTTATTTGCCAGATTTAGGGTAAAAATATTCTTTGCCTTATCAAGGTATTGTTACTTATATGTGTGCTTCAATATGGCCCAGAAAAAAATATATTTTAAAAGGGTTGTTTACAAAACCAGAGCGTTAATTTTATAGATAGATTTTATATTTAAATTTTCCCAAAAACTTAAAATATGTATCCAAAGAATTTATAAATATTTAGAGATTTAAGCTATTGCTATCTTTAATAGTTTTTTTTTTAGCAATATTATTATTATTTTATTATGTTTTAAACGGTTATTTCGGTAGCTCATGCTCATATTAAGGATCATAATTTAATGTTAAAACACAACTGCGGTGGAAAAAAAATTAAATGATCTTATACTTGCTTTGGTTTTAAATATTTTTTTAAAAATTTTAAAACTTTGTTTTGCCAATTAAACATCATATTAAATTTCAAATATTGTTGATTGAGAGTTTAAAAGTATCTGATGTAAGTCGAATAAATATATTATTATATTAGAGCATATATTGGCCCTCGGACGTGCGAACAAGTGTGCTATTAATGAAAAAGATATCATCGTTCGGTTAAGATTAAAAGGATGTTTTTGTTACATTCAGAATGTTTGCAGCCTATTTATAGGTTATTTAAAAAATGGTTTGTCTCCATTTCATTCCTAAATTGTGCTATTTTCGAGTAAACAAATTGAATACATGTATTCAATACGAAGTCAGCACTTCAAATTTACAATAAAAAATACAATAAAAATACCATTGAGGGTTGCAGATTTCAAGCCTTTTTTAGGGTAGCAGTTAATTATAAGGATTGTTCTAAAAAAACCTTAAAAAACATAAACATCTATCCTTAATTTCATACCTCTATGTTTATCCACTTTTAAAAAATAAATTATTATTTTTTTTTCTTTAAACTTTTCTGCCCTATAGTTCAAGGGAGTTAAAAGTTTAAAACATATGTTTATGGGCATAATTTCGTATTTTTAACCAAGGAGTTCGTCCGACTGTTACCAATATTAAAAAATACCCTGTATAGAAACATAATTTCCTAATAGGAAAAGAGCGGTGGTATCGTCGGGCGGAATATAAGGTCTAAGAGCTAGAGCGGATCGTATTCATTAGTAATATGAAGTTTCTCCCGTAAAATATGTTCATTTAGTATTGTTAAATATGTTCCCGCGCAGGCTGACAACCTATTAGATACAGGGGGTAGAAATAAGGGGTAAAAATCCAAAATTTTTGGGAAAAAAATCGTAATCGATAATATATTAGCCATTTTGGCCCCTTTAAAATTAAACCCTTATAATGAGGGGAATAGTTATAAAAAAAGGGTTTTAAATATAATATTTTATTTTTTTTATTTTTTTTCTTATATAATATTTATTATATATATATATATATATATATATATATATATATATATATATAATATATTATTTATATATATATATATATATATATATATATATATATATAATATATATATATTATTATATATAATTTTATATTATTATTAATATTATTATTATTATTATTATTATTATTATTAATATATTATATATATATTTAATATATATATTATTATTATATTATTAATATATATTAATATATATTATAATATATAATATAATATAATAATATGTGCCATATTGAATCGTTTTTATGGTTTGCCACTTTATAAAAGCACATATTTTTAATTAGTTTTGTTAGTTTGAATTTTTTATATACGGCTATGCTTTTTGCCATTTTATAACCGGCCGATCATAGAGCAAAATTCTAAATAGATGATTTTTTATAAAGAAAAAATTTTCAATTTAAGAAGCAAAACCCAAGAACCCCCGAAATAGGTAAAGTTTGAAGCTGCTGTTTACGGTCTCAAATGGCATCCTATTTGGATCAAAACGTAATATAATTTGTTACCATTTCAAATAGGATGATTGGGGACCAAACAACAACTTCCAAACTATTACCTAGTTCTGGAGTTTTTCTATTTTTGGTTAGTTTTTGGTTAGTTGTCGTTAGGTTTTCCTTCTAATTGTAAATTTTCTTTATCCTAATCATCTTTGAGAATGTGGCTCGTATTTGACGGGCCAATTTATAAAATGGCTAAAAACACTAGCCGTATTATAAAAAAAATTTAAATAAACGATTATTTTACAATGTGGCCGCGTTTTATAAAGTGGTTGGGAAATTTTAAAAACAGCAGAATTTACTATGTGGCTACATATATATATATATATATATATATATATATATATATATATATATATATATATATATATATATATATATTATATATATATATATATATATATATATATATATATATATATATATATATATATATATATATATATATATAATGGGAAAGTGGGTGGCTTGGGTGGTAAATGTGTGATGAACTCTGAAAATATTTTTTATTCCTGTAAAAGAATAAAATTTAAAGTTGAACTAATACACCAACTAAATTAATATACCTTCTGGAATTTAAAAAACATAAACATTATCCTTAATTTCATACCCCCATGTTTATCCACTTTAAAAAATTAAATTATTATTATTTTTCTTTTAAATTTTCTTTCAAGTTCAAATTAAAGAAGTTTAAAAATTGTTTATGGGCATTTAATTTCGTATTTTTAACCAAGGATTTCGCCCACTGTTCCCTAACATTAAAGAAATACCCTGTATATAAAATAATTTCCTAATAGGCAAAGAGCGGGTGGTGTGATCGTCGGGCGGAATATATGGTCTAAACTAAGCCATCGTATTGTTTTTTTAATTTTTTTTTTGGGTAAAACCTAAGGGGTTTGACTAAAAAATTATGAGCATATTTAACCCTTTTGGGGTCCGACGCACGGTTTTCATCTGGAAAATTAAATCTAGATATTTCTTTTGCTTAGTGATATTGTTTACCGATATTGTTAGGGATCATGCAGAGAAATAATTTTTATTTTTTAACCCAAAACCGTATGAATTGAAAATCAATGATCACTTTGCTTATACATAAATGATTGGGATTTAAAAACTATTTTTTATTTCAAGAGGAAATTAGTAACGTACCATCAATATCCGCCAAAATAGGCAGATCAAATTCCGTACGAACGCCACTGGTGAAGATAAAAAAAATGTAGTAATACCAAAAAATCCTCTGATTCATAGTACATGTGTGCCAAACTTTATTAGAATATCTAAAGTGGCATTACTGAAATTATTACGTCCATGGTAAAAACTTTAGATTTTTCGGTTACACGGTTTTGAGTTAGATGGTAATATATTTAAAATTGTTACTTTATTTTTTTATTTTTATAAAAATAATAAAAATACCAGTTTTTGTAAATTAAGTTGCCTTTTTGAAATTTAGTGGTTTATAATTATCAAAAATTTACGGGTTCTTTGATTATATTTACGTGGCTTCTGGGGCCTTTTTTTTTTAAAGACAAAAAATTTTTTTAAATAAAAATGTAGGATTTTTCCTATTATCTTTGAAATTATCAGTTAAAAAATATCGCAATAAAAAATGGAAAAATATAGGCAACTTTACTTTTTGCGGGAAATAAGAAAGATCTTTTTTTATTTCAAATAAAATTTTCATTGATGATATTTGGATGAACCATTTTTGAGATTTTTAGTTAAATTATTAATAAATTACAAAAAGTTTGTATTAGATCAAAAAAAGCCATGGAAACATAGAATTGTTATGTTGCTGAATTTGGTGAGGGTTTTCTGACCCATATTGTTTATTTTTGTGATTAAACATTCCTGCTAAAGTGAAGGAAGACTTGTCGTTAAATAGAATTTTTTTAAAACTTTGACCCCGGCATAAACCTAGCTATTTCGAATGCATACAGGCTCCTCTTTTTGTTAAAAGGTAAACAATTTTTAAAAATAAAATTGAAAATTTTGAGGTTTTATAAATTTAAATATTTAAATATTCTCAAAATGGTTTATCCAAATATCATTAATGTATATATATATATATATATATATATATATATATATATATATATATATATATATATATATATATATATATATATATATATATATATATATATATATATATATATATATATATATATATAAAATAAAAAATTATTGAAGCAAGATAATATAGGTTTTTCCATTAAAAAAAGTTGAAGTTGCCTATATTTTTCAAATTTTTTTTTTGCGATATTCTTTTACTGATAATTTTAAAAGATAATATGGAAAACCTACAATTTTTTTTTAAACATTTTTTCCCGTCTTTAAAATAAAGGCCCCAGAAACACTAAATATAATCAAAGACCCTGTACAGCCAAAGAATTAAACTTGTATTTATGCAGACAAATTAAGCTAAGTTAAATAATAAAAAATCCCAAAATTATTAGTACTATTACAATTCATATTTAAAATAAATTTAAGATTCAAGAAAAATTTAAATATTCATCAATTTCATTGTTATCCATTTATAAATATGAGGCGATAATAAAAAACAATTTTTAAAAAAATATTAGCGCTAAAAGTGTTTCCGAAAAAATCAAAATTTTACCTGGACGTGTTTACATGCCCTTTAATAACTTCAAATTTTTTTTTTTTAAAATAATTAGGGAAGCCAATAATTAAAACCCAAAAAATTTCATGAATTTCCTATATCCCCGAAAAAGTTACACCCCGGGATAAATTAAGTCCAAAATAATCACATCGTTGCAAAAACACGTCTTTAGTTCCCCCATTTAATCCCAAAAACCCCATTGTAAACTAATCCATATTGCAATAACATTATACAATACCAACATAATCTGTAACTTTGCGTCAATTGGCATAAACAGCACGACCAGTAAAGTAAACGTATTCCTAATTGTGCCGCCATACAATGTTTTCACGAAGAGCTATTGTTGATTAAGGACGTTTCGGGGAAAATCTAAATTATAGATGCTGGAATTTAAAATAAAGCTGGATTATTGAGATACTCCTTAGGTTAGGCTTTTAAATTTTATTTGTTTAAATTTTACTTTTTCATCCTTTTACTATACAGGGTGTCCGGAAATTCCGTTCGTAATTTTAAGAGGTTCCCAAAAAAAATATATGAAAAAAGTTCATATGAACATATGTTGAAATGCCTCCTAAGGGCGTTATGGCCCTTGAAGTGGTCTTAAAAACTGGTTTTTTTTTTTTATCTCAACCCTGTTAAAAAGGGAAGGCTTTTTGATAAAACAATAATTGACACCAACTGCGTAATTAAAAATTTTTAAACATGGTGCGTGGACAGGGGGGACCCAATTTAATTACCCTATTTTTTGTTGTAGCTTTTTGACTTTCATTTCGCCTGATATTTTTACTAAAAAAGGGATTTTGGAAAATTAGACTAACAGTTCTCGAGTTAGGGGTGATCCAAGAAAATACTACATTATTACTATCTAAAATGTGTTTTATTAAGAAAGCATTAAAGTAGGGTTTTAACTTCCGTGAAAACAGTCAAACTTAAACAAATGTTCAAAATGGCTTTAGCCATATCAATACAACTTAAACGATTTCATTGATGTTTCACTCTTGCAAAAATACCTTGTTTGTTTCGTATGTATGACACTTTTCTATCCCCGTGCTCCAATTGTTGACAGGGCGGGGCTCCGTCGTGCATGAACCACATTTCTAATCTATCTCCGAGAGGCACATCGTCAAGTAACTCGGTTTGAAATTTGAAAATGCTAAATACGTTTGACCATAAAGTTTTTTTTTGGGGCATAACATAAGGTCCTATTAATCGATCCCTATAATCCCGCCCAATATTAATCGAAAATTTATCTTGAACCTCTTCGACTAGCGCATGCGGTTTTCATCCGCCCATAGGGTTTATTATGAAAGTTTACAATCCCCTTTGGGTAAACCCCGCTTCATCTGTGAATAAACTCTACGAAGAAAAGATTGCGACATTTTCTTTGATCCATTCACAAATTGAACTCTTGGTTGTAAGTCTTGGTTTAAGTGCTTGCACTCTTTGTAATATAAGGATGGAGAAGTTGTTCGTGCAATATTTCACATACGACACTTTTTGAACATTTTCCTGTAATGCGATTCCTTGTACTAGACCGGATTAGCGGCAATTTTTTTCTAACTCTTTCCTCCGCCCCGGGCCAGTGGTCGATTTCTTCCACAGTTACTCGATCGGCAACAAAGATCATTTTCCTAAGTGGTTGGTGCAAACGAATAAATGTTTTTTCACAAGAAATTCGCCGATGGGGAAAAAAACTTCTTCATAGAATCGGCGAGCTTCACGGGCACTACTATTTGCCCCGGGCCCTACATGAAATGCCTATCAGCCATTTCAAAAAAATTTCCCGCCATAAAAAAATATCTTTGAAACACGATTTGACAAAAATTTAAAAAGTTTTGACAATTTAATAAGAAACACTGGCAAAATTGATTTGATTGTTTCATGGCGTCAACGCCTACTTTAATGCTTCTAAAAACACACTTAGATAGTAATAATGTAGTATTTTCTTCGCTAACTCGAGAACTGTTAGTCTGGTCCCAAAAATCCTTTTAAAAAATTTTAAAATTTTCAAAAATAAAAAAAGCAAAAGTCTCAAAAAAAAATAGGGCCAAATTAAATTGGAGCCCTGTTAGCACCATGCTTAAAATTTCAATTCGAGTGGTGGCGATTATTGCTTTTATTGAGTCTAACCCCGTATATCAAATATCATAGCTCAGGTCTAACAGAGCTTTTGAGATAAAAATGTGAAAAACAATTTTAAGACCATCTTCAAAGGGTCAAAATGCCCTTAGGAGACATTTCCACACATATAATTCATAAAACTTTTTTCATATACTTTGTGTAAAATCACCTCTTAAAATATATTAAACAGAATTTCGGACACCCTGTATATAAATTTTGTTTTATGTGACATGTTCTTATTTGTATTTTGTCTCTCGAGGTTTAAAAGTTGGGTTTTTTTCTTTTTACCACGCTTTATTAGCTTGATCTGTATGTATCAATGTATTATGGTTATGTATTTATTTAAGAATTTAATTAATTTTAACAAAGTCCGATTAAATTGAAAATTTGTATGGGGTCAAAAGCTGACATAAAATTATTTTTCCCTACTTGTTTTATGTCCAATAGATCCAAAATTAAAAAAACAAATAAACTTTCAAATGACAAATTATGCCAAGGCCAAATAAAATCCAGTCTGGTAACGTTTTTTTTTCTATATGGAATTTTGTTATGATCCGTTGGTCATAATAGATTAATTGACAAACATAAGATATACTAAAAAGCGAGGCTCTTGATTGGGATAACTTTTAATGTTGGTCTGGGAATAAAAAATAAAAAAATAAATCGTGAACGTATAGCGAAAATCCAGGTGCGTAAATGATGATTATGAGAAAAATGGATTTTAATTTTTAAATACACATTAAAAATCAGGTTTTGAACCAACATGCTTTTAATAACAGTTTTAACATTTTCTAAGGTGTAAGCAAAGATAACTAAACTAAACGATAAATTAAGAACCAAACATTTATTTTGAAAAAACGACAAGATGTCAAATAATATGGACTTAATGGATTCTCCCTGCTACTAGTGGGAAAATTTATGGACATTTATGGACATAATAAGACAAAGGTATGTCATCTGAACAATCTGAATCGTGGTAATTCAAAGACTTTTCGGCCTAGAGGATGAAGAAGTTTTTATTAAATCATCATCGGTACCGCTGTCTTTCCAGAGAGAGGTTCCAAGGTCATCACATCCTTGGCCATTGAATAAGTTGGTAGAGATTTATACCAGCCATGGAATTCTTTAGGTATAAGTGGAAGTTTAAAGGAGAAAAATCTACAAAGCTTTAGAAGATATTTTTTTTTCTGAACACTAATTGGTAGTAAATTTTTGTACAATTTTTTAAGTTGTTTAAGTAAAAACGGCGGCCTTCCCTTGCTGTATAAGTTTATTTGGCTGTACTCATCTGAGTGTTTGTGTTTGAAATAATTTGTTTCCCGTTTTTCTTTAGTATACTTTAAACTTTTTATCAACAACCAGTTGTTGATAAAAAGTTGTTGCCCATTTACGTCTTTTGTTGAGTTTCCTTTAAGGAAAAGCGATAAATGCTTCATATCGTAAAAGTATGTGAATTTCTTTAACATTATAAGGTTTACTTCGTTTATTTTTATTTTGATTTGACCTTGCCACCTGAAAAATGTTCATCGAATCTTGCATAGTATAAACAGAAATACGTTTTTTAGCCATTTCTATAGCGCTGTGCATGGAATCTACCTCCATGTATAAGTGTCCACTTTCTAGAAACTTATGATCTATGACTTGAATATAAGTAACTTGAACAGTATACAGCAAAAGGGCTGCTACATGTTTATTCCGGTTTTCGCCTTCACATGTGTTAGACCATAAAGCAACTTCAGTCACATTTTTTGACAGATCCTTCAAATAATTAAACAGACAACTGTCAATTTCGGAACTACCACTAACAAAATCATTTGGTGGCACACTATTGTAAACGGTCAGATTGCAAACACATTCTTTTCGGGTGTAATACATTGGGCTGATGTCAGATGATGGTTTTTGCAGATCAAATGTCGCGGTTACAAATGTCTTTTTTTCCAATGGCCAATACAAGGCCGTGTCTAACACCTCTGCTAACGGACGTTTTGCACAAATTAATGCGGTGTCTCTTGTACATATAACCGGGATCTGTGCAAACCCATGGAGGGAGAGCATTGAAATTATTTCAATTTCAATTCAATTCAATTCAAATGTTCTTTATTGACATAAGCAAAATCAATTACATATATCAAATGGCCATTGACCGAGGTCCTTCAGCCTAAGGTAATTAAAATTGTATTATAATTATATTCATGTTGGGTACAAAAGAAAATTATACAATTTACAAAAAAAAAGTAATAATCATAAATAAGCAATTTTGGGGTTGTTGGTCTTCAAATTAGATATTCTAGTTCTTCATATATAGTATGTAAAGGATGTTTATATGTTTGTTGTCTTCTTTGTTCCTCTGTTCGTTTCAGGCAAAATTTTTGTATTGTTTCCAAATTGTGTTGTTTTTTATGAAGTTGGTAGAGAGGTGTTTTAAGCGCTGCAAAATTGGTTGTGTTTTCGTCATTTCATAAAGTATTTGGAGGGTTATGTAGTATATTAATTATTTTAATTATTGTAATTTATTGCTTTGAAAACATTCTCGGTAAATTCAAAGAATACTACCATTATCTTTATCCTATTTTTTGGACTTAGTGGGTTTTCGTTGTTTGCATTCGGTTTAGTTCTGACATTAAAACACGCTAAGAGCATTTAGTGTGTTTTTCTTGTTGTAATTTTTTGCAAAATGGAAAGTAATTAGGACCCCCGACTTAAAAATATAAGGATGCTGAAATTGGACTAAATGGATTTTTCATGTTAAAGACGGTGAGAGATTGGATATACTGGTGTATTTAGTCCAATTTAGCCAAAAATATGACTTAGGGGATTTTCGCTGTATGCCCACGAAATTATAGTAAAAAAACACGCTTTAATAGCAAACCAAACTTAAAAATAGAAAATCATTTTTAAGTATAAAGAGTTTGTATGACAGTAAAAGAAAGTCCAATAATTAAATATGACCGATGAATTTTTAATAAAATTAAAATAAATATTAAGTTATTTAGTTATTTAATTATAGTAAAAAAGACTGGGGTGCAATTTACTATGTTTTTACAATAACTTTAATTTTGTAAAAAGCTACCAATAAATATTTGAAAACTTTAATATTAAGAAACACAAGATACCTGTCCGTAAGTTTTTGTGTTTTTGGTCAATATTGGTCTAATATAATAACCGATAAATATGTTGTTATGAATGAACAAAGTTTAGTACACAAAGTGGCTAAATCAGTTTGCAGGTTTCAACGGAGTTTGTGTAATGTGCAACTATTAGTTCAAAAATCTATTAAATAGATCATTATACTTTTTTAGGACTCTTATGAAGATTTGTATAAATCCCTAGTTCTAGGTACTGTGAGTGCAATAACACCTACAATACAAGGACAAAGCGCTTAACTTAAAACCGATGCTGACGTCATGCTCTGGAGGCCTAGCGATTTTAACCTAACTTATTACGACCCCGTCCCATAAAACATCTGCCCGGTCGCCAGCCTTCGAAATCCCGCAATCGGCTGACGTATTTAAAGCGACATTGCCAGATTGAGAGTAAAAGTTTTTGTCTTTTAGTCGAACACATTACTGGCTGTACTATCCAATGCTGCTGGTATAGGTGTTATTTGGCAACCCTGTTAGAGAATCGCCTGTTTCAATATGGACGTCGCGTTTGCATTTGCTCCGTGTTTACTCTCTTTGGGTCAATATACGCGCTCAATAAAATCGGTCGTTGAATTTGAACTGTTTATTTAAGGTGTGTTTTTCTTGTACTATAATAAGTGACGACAGTGTAGTGTTTAAAATGCCTAATAAGTGCTGTGTTCCTGGATCTAAAGGAAACTATGTGAGTGGAAAAAAAAACGCGAGTGTTTCGCTTTCCCAGAGACGGGGTCTTCGCAGAAAGTGGTTAACGGCTATTCCTCGAGAAAATTTTATTCCAAATAACAATAGCCGAGTGTGTGAGTGTCATTTTGAGGAAGGCGATTTTATTTACAAAATTTCCCAACAGGATACGAAAACGGGTGAGATCGTTTCAGTTACTTTAACTTTGCCACGTTAAAACAAACAAGCGTACCTAGTAAATTTCCCAATTGTCCAAAATACTTGTCGAAAAACATTTCACATCGAAAAAGCAAAGATGAAAAACTTAAAGAATTGGATAAAATTCGGTTTCAACAGGCAATAGAAGAAAGTAAACAAGAATATTTAGCGCGTAAGAAATTTACGGTTTATGAAACTTTCAAGCAACTCGAGCAATTATTTCAGGCTTTTAATTTGGGTAAGGGGTGGTTTACAGTAACGGATCAGAATGGCTTAACCATATTTAAAGTAGAACATACCCCAGGACCTTCAATTACTTGGGCTGTTGTAATTGCTAAGAATTTATAAGTAAATACATATTTATATGGACAATTTTGAGTATTCAAATAAATAATGCTTAAAACACCTTTCTTGTCAAGTAATTTGGAAGAAATAAGAAATTTACTCGATACAATTGACAACTGGATGATTAACTTTCGTTAGACAGTAACGATGATATCAAACATGACAGTTCCAATCCCGATTATGATAATCTTGATCACAATCTTGATAATCAAGCAAATAATACAGAAAATATATCAAAGCTTAATCGTGTTTTAAATTTTATGTCCAATATCCTCAAAAACTTAAAAATAGGGGATGAAAATGTATCACAAGGAATTGACTTTATTTCTGATCAGCCTAAATTCCGAACATTACCAAAAGAACTGTATAGATATGCTACTACCACTATGGTTTTCTGTTCAATTTTATATGCAATTAGTCCTCATGCATATAGATATTTACGAAATCATGGACCTATAATTTTGCTCCACCCCCAAACAATTAAAGGAGTCTGTAATAATTTTTTAACTGATCCTCATATCGATGAGAAAAAAGCTTTTTTAACATATGCACAAAACATCTTTAAATATTTAAAAGATCAAGACAAATATGTTAGTTTACTTATGGATGAAATTCACATTGATCCATATTTAGATTATAAAGGTGGTAATGTGGTAGGAGCGGCAATAAATAATAGTGATTCGTTAGCAACATCTGCGTATACCTTTATGGTTACTAGTATTTCTTCAAATTTTAAAGAAGTTGTTCATATCGCTCCTATATCTAAAATTAATCACGAATTACTTTTCAATTTTATCAAAACTATTATAATTCGTTTAGAGGATATTGGTTATAAAGTGTTTTGTGTACTTAGCGATAATAATTTAATAAATGGGAAAGCTAGTCTAATTTTTCACTAAAAAAAGAACTCAGCATTGTATATCAACATCCTGTTAATCCAGAAAGACCTTTGTTCTATTTGTTTGATTCTGTCCACCTCTTAAAATGTATTTACACCAACTGGCTTAATTCAAAACCGAATCAGGCATTCACCTATCCTGACTTTTTTACCGGCTCTGACGATCAGAAATGCGCATCGTTTTCCTCATTAAAAAATTGCACGATTTAGAACACGGTAAATTATTAAAATTCGGCTATCCCTTAAATTTAAAAGCTTTTTACCCATCCAGTTTAGAACGACAAAATGTTAAATTAGCATTAAAAATTTTTAATTCATTTGTTGTTGAGGACTTACAAAACTATGGAAAAGATATTCCCCATTCAAAAGATACTGCAGATTTTTTAAAAATTATAATAAATTGGTGGAGTATTGTAAATGTAAAAACACCACTAAAAGGAAAGCGTTTGCGTGATCTCTTTCAGGAACCTAAATTAAAAGATAAATTAAATGATCCAAAAGTAGAATTTCTGAAAAATATGATTAATTGGTTGGACACTTGGCAATCTGCAAAATTTACTAACAAACTAACAAGGCAGACTCACACTGCCTTAACTCATACTGTTTATGGAATGTGCGAAGTTATTAAATACTGTTTTGACGAACTAAATTTAAACTATGTGCTTTTGGGAAAACTGCAAAGCGATCCTTTAGAAAATCGTTTTGGAAAATACAGACAATTGGCTGGGCATTATCATATCTCGATAAGGCAACTTTATGAATCTGAAAAAAGACTTAGAATTCAGTCAATATTAACATTAAAATCTTCCAATTTTGGAACTTTAAACATCGACAAATTTTATGAATCACCCCACGAATTTCCTGATCATAATGAAGGCAGTGTTGAGGGTTATTCTAATAAAATAGAGGAAATATTTAGCAATATTATCATTGAAGACACCGATATAGACGATTTAAAAAGCCAAATGTCTGTAATTACTTATTTAGCGGGTTATGGCAGTCATATAACTTTAAAAAAATTAAAATGTAATTACTGCAAAAATTCTTTAATATACAATGAAGAACTTATTGTTGAAGACAACTTTAACCTGATAAATCATTTAAATCGGGGTGGTCTTCATTATCCTCGAGATTCAGTTGTCCAAATAGTGATTTTTCGTATGTAATATTTCAAAAAGGTACTAAATGACTTTGAAAATGAATTTCTAAATGTTTTTCTCAAAAATCATTTTTATCTTTATTAATTTTTAAATTTCTCGTTAAACAGGAACATCTAATATATTTTGAAGGCTGCAATACACACTCCGTAAAAACCGTTATTGATATTTTATTGAGTTGTATTTCTAACACATTAATTAAAAATTACTGTGGAAAAAAAATGATCGATTAGGTAAAGGGAATAAACGAAAACTCAATACTTATTCGAAATGATTTTTTTAGGTAATTTATACTTATCAAAAAAATCAGTAATGAATTGTATGATATTATTACTTATGATGTTTATCGACATTATGACATTTTTCTATCTAAGAATGTAAAAATACGCATCACCTAATAATTAAAATATAATGTCTAGAGACATATTTTCCAGTTAACTACTCTTTTAATTATTATTATTTGTTTTTGTCATACTTTTTTTTTTTTATTAATTTTTGTGCATTATGTTAATCGCCAATACTGCAATCAATTGATTTAAAATATAAATATTTATGCAATGCCAGCAGCAGCACCAATGTTCGGTCGGCCTCCGGGTGATGACGTCACGCCGCAGCACTTTGTCCTTGTATTGTAGATGTTATTGGTGAGTGCCGGTTTAATAAATGTTTAACCCATTTTTCCCATTTCTCTCAGAACATGCAGGTATTGCATTTTATGGGAGTTTTTTAGTTGACGTTAATTTTAGGGTTTATTATCTTAGTAGCTTATGATGATCTGCTATTTTTAAAAATTTTTATTCAGGTATATATTTACACAAGGAATTTAGATTTTAATATAATAAAGTTTTTTCATAACAATCTGTATAAAATACAAATTAATACGTAGCACGCCATATAAAAGATATTGTGTGGTTCGGAACTCACGTTAAAGTGTAGGTCCCATCTGGATAACATTACCCAGACGTTAATGAAGGTAGTTCAGAGATGGTAGTTATTCGTATAACGACCGTGTTGGCACTACTGCGTTGTCTAAAAAGTTCCGTAAAATACAATATCTGCATATCTTAGAGACTCGATATAAGCCTTCGCG